>JAXGGT010056558.1:0-10138 GCA_035583425.1 Marsdenia floribunda
TCTCCATTTGTTTTCCTTAGGGAAAACCCAAATTTCCTTCTGAGGATAGTTTTCTCTTGCATTTTGATCCTTTTTGCTTCCAACTCCATTACATTTATTCCCTTCACTCTCTCTCATTTTTTACAACTTTTCTCTCTTGGTAGAGAATAGTTTTCTATCTGATTTTCACCCACATCAGATTAGATACTTCCTCACACCTTTTGGATCCATTTTCTATTGATTTTGGATCCTTTTATCTGATTGCTTTTTAGCAACATCAAGAACTGACCACAAAGTTCCCATTATCAAGCAGTGTGGCAACGGAGTTCCTGACCATGGTGGGCTGATCTATGTTTAGAGAGATTGATTTATATCCTACTTCTTGCGGACTGGACCAATATCTCATTACTAGCTGCCCGTCATATTCCATGCTCAAAGACCCGCTGTAGAAAATCGTTCCGGGGAAGGCAACCCAAACCGGAATGAACTCAGCAGTAGTGCTATCTTTTCGACTATAATCATAGAGCAGATATTGAATCCCCAGATAAGAACGGTCCCCTTCACGAGCAAAGTACAACCTGAAAAGTTTGTTCGAGGACTCTAAGTACCCGGTCAGGGATTGATTCACAACTAGGGTGTCTCTTGCTGCCTGCTGACAAACTGCACTGTTGGAAAATAGACATAAAACCATAAACAGATAACCACACAATCTGATCAAAGTTTCCAAAGAGACAAGAAATGAGATTTTAGTTTAGGTTGTGTAGGAGAGTTGGGAAGACAAACAAAATGTCTTCCAAGTCGTAAAAGAATTATTTTTCCAAAAAGAATCAAACGTTTACTTTGACTCCAACATATAGCCTGGAATTTTTGGAGAACCAATCCTAGGACTTGGGTGAAGAAAACAAAATTGAGTTTGAAAATTTGGTAAGTTTAGCACACAGTAAATTTTATTTTGTTGAGAAAAGTATCAATTTGTTAAAAAAGGAAAATAAAAGTTTTGCTAAACAAATTTACAATCTAGTAATGTAGTCCTTGAAAATTGTTAAAAAAATAAATTATAATTTTAAATAATTTTATAAAGAAAAGAGACTTAAGGAACAAAAATGATTTAAACAAAAGATGCTAAGGAAAATCTAAAGAAGAATTACTCTTGTAGATAGCTTGTAGGTATTATTTAATGAGAGGAGGTGAGATGAACATTTTTGTCTTTTCTTTAATTAGCTAAAAGCATTACTAATGTTAAATATTTGTATTTTAATCCCATAAAAAATGACTATATTAGTAGCTTGTTATTTTGTTTAAGACTTAAAATTAAAAAAATAAAATAAATAATTTAAGACTTATTTTACTAATATAAAATTTACTACGCACTAAACTAGTCAAATGTTCTTTTATGACAATATAATTTTTAAAAAGAATAACTCTCTAATTTAGTATTTATTTAATCACTCTCGTTAATAAAGTCACTTTTTTATATAATAATAAAAAAAAAAAATTTGTCAATATTAAAACTCTCTTTTCCCTCAAAAAATAATAATAATAATAAAACTCTCATTTTCAATAAAATTGCATAAAATTTATTTGTAAAGTTTAAATTTTGAAAGAATTTTATTGGAAAAATTTTAATTAAAAACAAATTGTTATCAAAATGTTTTTTAACTCGACTTTTTTCCAGAACAGGTCGGATTCAAATAGAAAAATTATAATAATAATAATAATAATAATATATTTAAAATTTGTCTATACAATCAAATCATCTTTATCCACCAAATTGGTTAATTCATCCCAATAAGAATGACTTCATTTTAAATTTTATGTATAAAAAAATTGGTTAACTTATTCTAAAAATTATGTGGCCTCACTTGACTCCTAATTATGAACAAACGACCTAGCCAATTATGATTGTTAATATCCTTTCATTATACATTGATGGAGTATTTAGAGTTTATATTTCGACAACTTTCTATTAGAAAAATATATTTTTTTTCTTCAAAATTTGTAAATAAGAAAATACTAAAAATGAGATGTTTAAATTGACTTTTAAATAATTTTTTTTAAAAAATATATATATATATATTTAATAGGTATGCAACAAATTTTTTATTTGATTTCATTTTATAGAGAAATTTATTTGATTAAAATGGTCAAATTATTTATAAAGGGTCAATTTAGAAATTGTAAAAAGTTATAGGATCTATTGCAATAAAATTAAAAATATAAGATGTAATTTGAGAATTTATTGTAATTTGAGAATTTAAAATTATTATAAAACAAAAATGAGAAATATTTTTCGTTTTTGTTTAGAAAAAAAAATATATATTACGATATATGTTTTCCTATTAATTAATTATAATATTAATTGTCAAAAAACAACAACAACAACAACAACAAAAATTCAATTTGAAAATAATAATTAACATTAAAATATTTAATTAATTAGGCTGTGTCGTTAACGAAACATACACCCAACTAATTAATTGGAAAGTTAGAAAGACTCAAACAAAGTCTTCCAATTCTTAAAAAGAATTCTTTATCCGTCCATTGTATACTTATTGGTTGGTTTAGCTCTAAAGTGGGTTTTTTATATGCTAAAAATGGCTCAGATTTGGAAAAAGAAAAAGACCCAATGAATGACTTATAAAGAAGTATACAATAAAAAGAGTATTCTTTTGTATTTATTGATAATTAATAATAAAAGATAATATCAAATTTATATAGAAATAATATTTATTAATAATTCTGAGTTAAAATAATAAGAAAGTTAAATGTAACTAAAACCGATATTATTTCTTTTTATCCACCTTATTGTCTTACTCATAATTGTAAATAAATATTAATTTTATATTATCTTTACTCAAACTTAAGAACCAGTTAATCTACATTATTCTGCATTTTGGAGCAGAATTTTATATAATATATGTATTATTATTATTATTTTTACTTGTCAAAAATAAGAAATTAAGCATTATAAAAAAATACAAAAAATTAATGTATCTTTTTTCTTTAAAAGCATTTTTCAAGTCCCTGAGATATTTTTCCCTTTTATTCCTAAGACCATAAAGACGCACCTGGACTGTCGTCTTTTTATATAAGAATAAAGAGAAAGATGGTACATATGCTTTAAGGACAGGAATGGGGAGGGTTTTAAAGATGAGGTTGTTGGTAAAATTTTTCTCAAAATCATCACTAGCTTGGACAAAAAACCCATTAAAAAATAATTGTATATGAATATTCAAACATTGACTTTGATATCAACAGATAAGAAGGAATCTTGTTATTTCGTTTGCTGTAATAATGGGAGAAAATTCTTATATACAATAATAGGGGATTATTCGTTATTTTAGTTTCTAATCTATTTTTTATTAGTTAATTTATTTTAAATTTTTTTTAAAAAAAATGAAAATATTTGAATAAATTAATCATTTAATTTTTTATAGTGAATAAAAGAGATAAATAAATGACGGTAAAGTAAAATTAGCACTAGCACTCATACTAAAGCAATCCTCGGCCAATTTCAAAAGTAAACAATGAAAGAAGCCTCTCCTAATCATCTCACAAAACCATTAAAATTGTTAAAAAAGAGATATCTATGTCGCAAACATGACCCAATATCTGGATATCTTTTTAACACTATCAAGGCAAGCATAACCTGATATGCCACATGAATTTACACCCTAGCAATGACATTGTTAGATCGTAGAGATTTGTGGGGGATAAACCAATCAGTTTCGCGTTATGAAGGAAACTTCTCTTTACGTGCTGAGTATTATGCTATCTAAAGTGAAAGTTTCAGTCACCTGCACAATAAGCTAAATACTAGGGAGAATATATCCGGTGATGGCCTTCCAATGATTAAGTTAGAGATGGGATCTTAGAATATATTGAAATATCCGGTATATTATGTTGAGAGAATGAGGAATTAGAATTTTTACTAGGTGCAAGTTACTGTTATTTATAGAAATGGCTAGCCAACCGGAGAGTGATACCTATTTAGAGAGTACACTTGCTTTCATGCCTCACGTGACGCATGGGTATACTTTCCTATACTATGTGTCAGAGTCATTTAATCCTCATTACCACGGCCACAATCAACATCCAAAGTGAAGTTAACTAGGGCGAGTATCACCAATCTAACGGGCTTAGAGTGAAGAGAGCTTTGTGGACTGAGGTGAAACCAAGTCAAGTCTCCTGACTAAAGTGTCACCTTGTGAATTTTTATCACTTTTGGTTCTTTCACATTACTAAATGGTATAGGTTGTAGACGCTACCATAGCTTGGGATGTAAGAGATTAACCATATGACACCCTAAGAGATACGTACATTTCATGGTATTGAAGATAAACGACCTCGGTAGAAATCACAAAGAAATACTTTGACGGCAAATTTGCACTCATATGATTCCAATATTTGAATAGTTGATCTCACTGCAAAAGAAAAAATAAACCACAAAAAAAAAAAAAGAAGGTTATTAGGGCTTTTGAAAGACCTCAATTGGTATATATATTAAGGTATTTTCTGTTTTGATGCAATTGTTTTAAATCTCTTAACTTTAATATAAGTGCCTCAATAGCGGCTAGGAGTCGTCATTTTTAGCCACTAGAGATACGACAGCTCCCACTACTGGAAACTAGGGCAAAAATGGCAGCGAGGGAGCAGCTGTTTCTGGCTCCCTAACCGTCGTTTTTGCCTAATACGGCAGTTAAACAACAATTTTGTGACCGTCATTTAAAATTGTGTCGTTTTTTATAAACGGCAGTTACAAAACCGTCGTTCTTGATCAAATATGACACCTGGAAACGATAAATTAAAAAAAGAGCAAACATGACGATTGTTGGAACCGCCGTTTTTGGTGGCCAGATACAATAGCTACACAACTGTCATATTTGAGTCCAAATTGAGTTTAAAAAAAAAACTCGGAAGAAGATGCGGCGGCTACGAGCCGCCATTTTTTAGTACTAGGAACGGCGGGCAACCTAACCGTCATTTCTTCCTCCAGAATTTTTTTTCCATTTTATTAGCTATTTTTTAGATTGAGCATATATGATGGTTTATGACTATCGTTTTTGATATTTTTTAAATAAAAAATTGCAATAATAATTATAATTAAATTAAATATTAAAATTTAATTACGAGTAAAAAATGTGGGTCGTTATCTGTCATTTCGGCCCTGAATATGCTTTTATTTTATTATTTTAATTAAAATAATTTTGAATATCAAACAATTAGAAAATAAAAGTAACATATGGTAATAAATTAGAAATAATTCAAAATACAAAATATTCCATTACATAAAAAGTATATAATAATTCATTACATAAAAAGTGTAAAAAGTATTTAATAATTCCAAAATAAAAGAGTTTAATATAAAACCTAAATCCTATACCTGAATATCTAAAATCCAAGATCAGGATCGGGATTAGGTGGATGTGGTAGAGAAGTTGACGACCCAACTACCGGAGAACCGACACTAGCTAGGGTAGTGGTGTGAGGAGCAGTTTCTAATCGACTTACCAGAAGATTAATTATATTCTGTAATTGTGAAATCATTATGTTTTATGTCTGAAGCTTCGATTGTACCACTTCTCGAATCCGAGACTGAATTGTCGTCTCAGCCTTTAAATTTGTCTGAACCCGTGCCTCAACCTCTGTCTGAACATGAGCCTCAACCTCTGGCACCTTACACAAGGACAATGAATTTTAGTCCAATGAACATAAATCATTGTTCGTAGTATTGGTGAGAATTTGGATAGATATTTGTATTGAGTATGTGGAGTCTGATAGTTGCTTCTTTTCCTATTCTGCATAGGTTTAGGAATGAAGGGAGGAGAAGCTTGCTCCTTTTCCTATTCAACATAGGTTTAGGAATGAAGAGAGGAGAAGCTTACTCCTTTTTGTATAGGTTTAGGAATAGAGGAAGAGCTTGATCCCTATATAAGGAGGGTTGAACTCCTTGAATATGTACACCAGTTAGAAGTTTTAGTAATTACTTTTGGCTCTAATACCAGTTGTTGGGAATTTAGGCACTATCAAATTCCCTCCCAGAATTAATGCAGAAAATATTAGGAACAAAGACGTAACAACACAAAGATTTAACATGGAAAACACTGCAAATAGGAGTAAAACCACTAGGGCGACCAAGGCCAAGAAGAAAACCTACTACGTGAAAAATTATTACAATCACACAAATTTTCTCCTCACACCTACAACCCTCGACACCCAGAAAGTTCTTACAAGTAAAAACTATAACTCTCACCCAATAGGAATTTTAACTAGAGCTAAAAGTAATTACTAAAACTTCTTACTGTTGTACATAATCATGGAGTTCAACCCTCCTTATATAGGGAGCAAGCTCCTCCTCTATTACTAAACCTATGTGGAATAGGAAAAGGAGCAAGCTTCTCCTCCCTTCATTCCTAAACCAATGTGGAATTGGAAAAGGAGCAACTATCAAACTCCACTTGTTCTGCAACACCCTCTTTCCTACTAGTAGATCACCTACTAATGGATTTGGGTGTTGCAAAATAGATTTTGGGCATGAACATCAGCAGGAATAGATCTGAAGGCTCCCTAACATTATCCCAAGAGAAGTATATTGGGAAAGTATTAGAGAAATTCAGCATGCAAATGCCAAGATCAGAGGTACACCGTTGGGGGTTCATTTCAATCTCACAAAGGAGCAATCACCTAAGATGGGACAAGGCAGTAATGGCTAACTCCCATAGCGGAAATTTAAGGAGAAATTACCTTGAATATAAGTGTCCACTTAATTCTATTAGTATGAGGTTTTTAGGATGTGCCCAAAAACAAATCTGTGCGGGCTTGGCCCAAAGCGGATAATATCATACTATTGTGGAGTTAAGGTGGTGTTTGGCAGTCCTAACGATTTGTCCTTTATAAGCTGCATTACTGCAGAGAACTTGTTATTGTCCTTTGTCTTTAATATATTTTGTTACTTCTATTATCCTATCTGATTGTCTTTCTAGTGTTTCTAAGGTGAAGGAATACTGATCATACTAAACCTTTTGCAGTACGACTAGGAAGATTTGAAGGGATTTTGACATTAAGATTTCTAATTTTTTAGCCAAGAATTTTCTCTAGACTCCAATATTTATCATATTTGGTTTAGTATTGCTACTACACGTTTAGAGTCATGATAATACACTAAGGAATATCTTTGTTGGGATATTTGTGATGCTCACGTTGGTCATTAGCAATAAGTTTTCTTTGTGAGTTTCCAAAATTCAGTTCCATGTAGCCTAAACATATAATATACGTGATAAATGTTGATCAGCCATGATATTGAAGTAATGTTGAATTCAACATAGTTCCTTGTAAGTCATCCTCTTTGTATCTTATTGCTACTTAGGTGTTCCTTTCATATATGTCAGAGTGTTATATGACATTTCTTTGTAAATTGGAAAGAAACTACATTGTT
The DNA here is from genome assembly GCA_035583425.1 of Marsdenia floribunda. NCBI lineage: Eukaryota > Viridiplantae > Streptophyta > Magnoliopsida > Gentianales > Apocynaceae > Marsdenia > Marsdenia floribunda. The sequence goes on from JAXGGT010056558.1 coordinate 7,415, forward strand.
CTCTTAGTTATGCTGCTTATATCCTTGTTCAATGTTGTTTTTGACTTCTAGCAACTATTTACTTTTAGATAGTCGTTGATATTGCATAAAGGATAACATTATTATTTTTCACTTGGAGCTTTGTTATTAACTCTGTTACTTTGAAGATACTTTCTTAACACACCATGACATCAGGGTTCAAATCCCTCCTTGCCCACAACCAGCACTATGATGTCGGGGGTTCGAATCCCTCCTTGCCTATAACCGGCCCAAAGGACCACTGCTTTTCTTTGGAATAGTGCAAAATTAAGTACTCATTTTTTAAATAATGGTTGTTGGTATACCTAAAATATATAGACTTTTATTTGATATATTTATCCTTAATTGTGATTAAATACAGTGATAAATATGATTTTTTCAATAGAATATTTAATTATCATATTTTATTTTGTAGGGATAAAATTATCAATAATGCTAAAAATATATCAAAATATCAAGAATCTTCGTATATATATATGATTTGGAGAAGATAATGACAAAATAAAGTCATTGGAGAAATCAAGAAGACCTGAAGACATCAAAGTCCAATTATATTAGACTTCTATTTTATTCTCTATAAATAAGGACGTAGAAGAGAATCACAAAAGGGGAGGAGAAGCTAGAGATTACTTGAAGACTGAAGCAACCCAGCAAAACTCTCTCTACTCTTTCTCTCTACTTCATTGTCTTTCTATATAATTTCTTCATTATTTTAAAGAAGATTCTTCCTAACAAAGAAAAGTTTTTAGAAGAACCAAATCTTCAAGATAAATTTGCACCCAAACTTAATTATCCAAGGAGTTTTCGTATTCATTGTTCTATTGGTGATTTATCTTTTGAGAATGTGTTGTGTGATTTAGGTTCTTGTGTTAATCTCATACCTTTATCAATTTATCACAAATTAGGATTAAAAGATACGAAAGATACTAAATTTCAACTTCAAATGGCTGATACATCTAAAAAAATCCCTAATGGAATCATCAAAGATGTTATTGTTAAGTTCGATAAATTTTCAATCCATGTGGATTTCTTTGTGCTTGATATGGATAATGATAATTATTTGCCATTACTTTTGGGTAGACCCTTTTTAAGTACTACTAGAGCCTTATTTGATATTGAAAAAGGTGAGATGATCTTTCGAATTAGAGATAAAATTGTGATTTGTAATGCAAATAATTGTGGTAGAATTCCTCATTGTAATGAATTTATAAATATTGTTAACTCTACTAACAAATCAATTGAGATTTCCTCGTAGGATAATTTTTATGTAGAGAAGTTAAGGAGTTGTCAAAAGTTGGATATAGAGGAAACTAAATTAATAAGAAAAGAAAAACCTCTAGATGATTTTAAATTCGACCAAAGCTCTTGTTCTTTATGGAAAACTTCAAAAGGAGGTATGAGGATGGAAGATAAAAGGAGTATAATCTCAAAGAGTTGTCAAGAAGTAAATGAAGATATTGGATACATGATTCCCTTGAAGAATATGCATCTTCAACCTGATTATTTTCTACCATAAAAAATAACAAAGGAAGTCAAGCTCGAGACTATAAACGAGAACTATTTTTATTTTATTTTTATTTTTAAGTTTTAATTTTAATTTTAATTTTTCTTTAATGTTTCTTTAATTTTTCTTTTTCTCTTTCATTAATTCTTCTCTTTGACTTACTTTTAGGTGCTCAAACTTTTACGAGAAAATGCTTGCTTCTGACCAATCACTTATTACCCCATTGGTTCATCTATGCAAACGAAAAGGAAATACTCTCTCTTCTATATTCATATTTATTTATTTTCACATTGAGCACAATGTGAATTTTAAATGTGGGGGATACACTAAATTATTTAATATTTTGATATTATTTTTGTGAGCTTAAAATATCAAATATCTTTTGAAATAATTGCAAACTGATATTTTCATGGGTATAATTAAGTTTAGTATTGAGCTTTGGTAGTTATCTATCAATTAATTATGATGATATCTTTATTATTAATCGCATCTTTTGTTTTATTAAAATTCATGATTAGTGACTTTGGTATGTGAAATTATAGATGTTTAATTGAATTTATACTTACTTTGATCTTGATGAGGTATGAGGCTCTTTGAAAATTTTTGAATAATTTTTTAAGAAATATTGTAAGATTCTGTTGGATTTTACCATGGGAAAAATAACTTTGTTGGTTAATTTTATTTTTGCACACTAGAACTTGTTTCTTTACGTGTTTGAGGAGAAAATAATAAGATTAATTAGTCGACTTGGGGATGACATAAGGCATTCTTTGACTCATTTGAGCTTTTTTATACCCACATTATTACAATAAATCCCTAGGTCCCTTTTTGAGACTAATTAAGAATAGTTACATAACTATTCAAATTTCTTTGACATTAGCCTTGTTAAATTACTCTTTTACCCTTATACACTTTACAAGAGAATGTAGGCCCACATTTCTTTTGAAAGATGTCAGAAGATATTTGATGAAGAGTGAGAAATTTCTGGTTGATGAAGAATAGAAAAAATAATAAAGAGGATGCGGAATACATTTGAAAAGTTGGATAAGTTGAGAAAAGAAAGAAAAAAATCAATTTTTTGAAAAAGCAATATGTAAAAAAAGAAAAAGTGAAGTAAAACAAAACTCACATGCCAAGTAAAAGAAAAGAACGAAAGGAGCAAGGAGCTGAAAAAAAAAAAAAAAAAAAAAGAAGGAAGGGAA
>JAXGGT010056568.1:0-10137 GCA_035583425.1 Marsdenia floribunda
AATAATTCAGAGAGAGCTGAGATACATGAGCTCCCTTATCAGTGATTCAATCAGAAAGCTGGAACAAGATGAACATAAAATAGCAAGATGTGTTTTGGACGTGGCACGCGAAGCAGAACATGTCATTGACTTGATCTCAGCAAGTAAGCTTCCCAATTGGTACTATATGCTGTGGCTTTCTGAAGTTATTGAAAAGATAAAGATGTTAATTCAAGACATGACAGAGGTGCATAAAATGACAAGTAGTGACATCAATACGGAGAACGCTTACTGCAGTCATGATCCCCGACCATCTTATAATGTCGTAGCTGAGGAAGAGGTGGTTGGATTTCAGGATGAAACTGAAAAGCTAGTACTTCAACTTATCAGTGGTTTACAAAGTCTCAGTGTAACGTCCATTGTTGGCATAGCAGGAAGTGGCAAAACAACACTTGCCAAAAATGTGTATGAAAGCCGTTCAGTATGTTCGCATTTTGAGGTTCGTTTTTGGTTTGGTGCTTCTCAAATATATGATAGGCGTGAGGTGTTGCTTACATTATTAAGTTGTGTCACTGAGTTGACTGAGGAAATTCATGAATTATCTAATGACGACTTGGAAGGACGTTTGTATAGAAGTCTAATAGGAAGGCGTTACCTTATTGTCATGGATGACATGTGGAACATGAAGGTGTGGTTCAATATAAAAAGTTGTTTTCCAGATAATCATAATGGGAGCAGAATTATGCTTACTAGTCGAACCAGTGGGTTGGACTTGCAGAGCAGGATTGCTCAGCGACATAAAACGTTGTTTCAGCATCATCTCCGTTTGTTAAATGAAGACGAAATTTGGGAGTTATTGCAGAAGAAGATATTTCAAAAACGTGGCTGCCCTCGGGAGCTATATACAATTGGAAAGGAGATTGCAACATGCTGTAAAGGTTTGCCTCTTTCAGTGGTGGTGATAGCCGGAATTCTCAAGAATATAAAAGAGAGTGAAACTCATTGGAGAGAAATTTCAGAAAGCTTGGACAACAAAGATGGTGATTCTAGAGACATACTAGAGCTGTCTTACAAGCATTTACCGGAGCATATAAAACCTTGTTTTCTTTATCTGGGGACTTTCTCAAACTACAAAGAAATTCCAACTAAAAAATTGATACGTATGTGGGTAGCAAAAAGATTTGTCCGAAAGACCAGGTCTGCAAAGAGCTTGGAGAAAGTTGCAGAGGGTTACTTGATGGATCTAATTTCACGAAATTTGGTATTTATTGCCGAAAATAAAAGCAATGGTGGGGTCAAGTTGTGTGGCCTTCATGGTCTTTTGCATGAATTCTCCATTGAGAAAGCCAAAAATGAAAACTTTTCGTTGATTCCTTTTCATAAATGGTTGACTGGTGAATCGTATGCTCGATCTACATATTTTGTTCCATCTGGTAGTAAATATGGTTTATTTTATGATGTCTCAATCCTTCCTTACTTTTTGAGATCTCTTAGAGTGTTGAATTTAGAACATATATCTCTGGAGAGTGAGAAATTTCCAATTGGGATAGAACAATTGGTTAACTTGAGATACTTGGCAATTCAAGGACGGCTGAAATATGTTCCACCATCCGTGGCAAATCTCTGGAGGTTAGAAACATTCATTGTTAGAGAATCACACGGTGCCTCAGTAAACTTGCCAGAAAGTCTCTTGGAGATGGCATACTTGAAGGATGTACGTGTAAATAAGGCCAACTTTTTATTGCCTGGTGGTACCTTTCAGCCTGAGAATTCTTTTGAATCAAGTGGTATAGAAAGTCTTTCCACAGTAACACTTTGTCATGGAAATGACACAACAGAAAAACTTATCAGAAGGTTGAGAAATCTTCGTAAATTGAAATGTGTATTCTTGATTTCTGTGGAGGATCGATTTCCAGTAATAGGCATGTTTAGTAAGCTTGAGTCCCTGAATGTGACTTACCATGACAGATGGGTACCTCTACCTCCAACTGGTGAGTTCAGCTTTCCTTCAACTCTTAAAGAGCTTACTCTTTCAAGATTTACTTTTCCATGGTCTGAAATCTGGAAGATTGGTCGAGGACTACCAAAACTTGAGGTTCTCAAGTTACTTGACAAGGCTTCTTCGGGACGATTATGGAAAGTGACTAATGAAGGATTCCTCAATCTCAAGTTTTTGAGATTAGAACGCCTAGACATTATGGAATGGTATGCTTCTCGCAGTGCATTTCCTTGTCTCCAGCAATTAGTACTGCAGAGATGCCCGAATCTGAAGATGCTCCCTTCGACTTTTAGAGCGTCAACTTCATTGAAGATGATTAAGGTGCAGCAGTGTCGTAGGTGTGTCACCAGAGCAGTGCAAAAAATTCATGAGAAACAACAGTGCTTAAGACCTAATCAACTCAAGCTGCTTATCCAAGAATATTTAGCTCCAGATTCAAATTTGGATTCGGATGCAGATTTTGATTCAGATTCTTAAAAGGAAAAATTATCATCATATGTAAAGTAGGCATTCAAACTCCCATGTCATTTCATAATTTACAAAAAAAAAAAAAAAAAAAAAATTCCTTGCCAACTTGATTATTCACGGTGGTGTTGTCTTTCCGAAAAAGGAAAATTTTCTGGTTTAGTCCCTTAACTATTTATATTTCTTTAAATTAGTTCTATAACTTTAATTTTATCTAAATTGATCATTTATCCATTTTTTATTTCCTAAATTGGTCCTCCCAACTAAAATTGACCAAAATTTGATCACTTTACCGGTATATTCATTAAATTAAAAGGGTATTTTAATCATTTCATGTTAGAAAAAAAGAAAAATGGAACAGATATATTAAATTTATTCACATCTCTTTCCTTTTTCTTGAAAAAAGTGAATATTTTAGCTAAAATATTATATATATTCTATGTTTTTCTAACATAAATGATAAAAATACCCTTTTAATTTAATAGATATGTCGGTAAAGTTATCAAATTTTGGTCAATTTTGGTTGGGAGGACTAATTTGAAAAATAAAAAATAGATAAATGATCGATTTAGATAAAATTAAAGTTATAGGACCAATTTGGAGAAACGTAAATAGTTAAGGGACTAAACCGGAGAATTTTCCTTCCGAAAAATTGAGTGCCAGATTATTTTTTACCATTGATTAAAAAGAATATATTGATTTAGTTTTATTATTATTATTATTTTTTTTTTTTTTTACTATTTCTGAAATTTTAGAATTTTCTTTCTTCTTTTATGTTTTTTTTTTTTTTTTTTTTTTTTGAGGGAATATATATATTTTTTGTTTGATTTTATTATTACTATCATTCAAAATTTCTTCTTAAAATTAGTTACACAATTTTATTTTTTTTTTATAAATTTATTTCCTGAAGATTTTTGCTGGTATTATCTATCCTTTTTAAATTGTTTAATCGAAACTCTGTCTTCTTTTTCTTTCTTTTTATTTTTGTTTTCTAAAATTATAAATGTTAGTATTTATCTTATCAAATTCCTTCTACCTTTCTGAACCAAAATTTATTTTTTATTTGATTGTAATTTTAAAAATTAAAGAATTTTATTATTTTATTATTTTTATAGAATTTTCATTTCTGTTAAATTTATTTAAATTTTTCTTTAAAAAAAAATAAAATATAAATTTTGACTTAAATTTGATAGGAATTAGTTTGAGGCAGAAATGTTCCTAAATTATAAGTTCTAAAAACGAAGAAAAAATTCATATTTTTATAAGTTTTAGTCACTTTAGTTGAATAAGCTGATATGATCAAATTTGATTAACCAACAAATGACTATTTGAATTATTTATCCCTTAGTTTAATTTTTTTTTTTTTTTTTTTAAGGAAAACTATTTTCTCCATTTACTTTCGATTAAAATTTATTTTGAGAATTTAAAATACTTTCGTATTTTTAATCATTGCTCTATTATTTATTTATTTATTTATTTTAAATTTAAGAATATTTCAATTTTAATATACAATTTATGACATCTTATGAAACTGAATTATAATTTTTCATTTAGTTTATATATTTTATAATTCTAATTCTAATTCTCTTAAAAAAAAATTAATAATAATAATACAAGTATAACTCGTGACCATTTGAATTGAAGTTATTACTTATTTAACTAAACCGTTTATCAAATCATTTTAATCATTAGAGACTAAGTGTATGAAGACCAAAAGTATGGACACGTACTTTCCAAACACCATTCTCAACAATTCTACAAAATAAATAAATAAATATATAAAATAGATTTTTTCCTCAGAAATACATCTAATCAAATGCACCCATTATCTCTAATGAAGAGAAACATTATTTTTATTTATTGAAATTTAAATAGTTCACTCTGGAAATTAACATCTGTTTGAGAAGGTAGAAGAAAAATCACAGCCCAGAAATCAACATACTGAGAAAATCTAAAAATCATCAAGTGAAACAAACACAAGCTGTCAAAGAGAAAAATAAATATTGTTCCCAGCATATATATATATATATATATCACTCCCAGTAATCTTGCCTTATTATTTATTGTCCGTCTGTCACCTCTTTAGTTCCATGAGGCAATCTCAGTCCCAAAAGAAGAGGTCTGGAAATGAGCACCAATCAATGTCTTCTAGTACTTCTTACCAGAGTAGTGGTGGGGATCAAGAATTTGGTGCAGAATCCCAGTCACAAAAGAAGAGGTTTTGGAAATGGCACCAAGCAATGTCTGAAGTATTTCTTACCAGATAGTAGTGGTGGGGATCAAGAAGTTGGTGCAGAATCCCAGTCAACAAGCACCTTGAGTCCATCAGATCCCGAGTCCCCTTGTTCTTCCCGAATTTCGCATACTGATTTTGTGACAGAGTTGCTACAGCTATGAACCTTAATCATTTTCAGTGTATCGAGTTCTCCAAAACATGGAGGGACCTGTTTAAGGCGCCTACATTTTTGCAACACTAGTTGTTTAAGGCTCGGAAATGCACCTGGTGAAGCTTCCCATTCAACAATGTCCAGACTTTCTAGTTTCAAGAACTTGAGGTTGAGGAACTCCTCTTCACTCACATCCCATCTTTCTCCCTCAAAAGCCCTCGACAGTAACTTGAGAACATTTAGCTGTGTCAGTTCCCCTATCTTTGAGATTTCACTCCATGGAAGGCGAAAATTTGTCAGAGTTAGCTTCACAAGATTTTTGGGAAAACTAAAGGGAAATTGAATTCCCAAGTGGCCATGGCAAGTCGCATTCAAACTCTCGAGCTTGCTAAGCAAGTGTAGTGCATGGAGCTGATCATCTGATGACTCCGAGAATATGCATTTCAATTTCTGTAAACTTGTCAACCTTCTGATTATTTCCACTGTAGTGCCATCACCATGGCGGAACAATGCTGTGGAAAGCTTTTCTATACTAGCCGCTTCAATGGATTCCTCATTAGCAGGTTCATAACTAGGAGGCAATTCAAAGGTAACTCGACCATCAACATACACATGCTTCAAGTATGCCATTATCAGAAGAGCTACTGGTAGTGTTACTTTCCCTCCGGTCCCTTTCAGAACAAAAGTCTCCAACCTCCAAAGGTTTCCCACTGATGGTGGAACACGATTCATCAGTCTTCCTTGAATGGACAAGTATCTTAGATGAACCAACACTTGTATCTCCGTGGGAAATTCCGATCTTTTCAGAGGAACACGTTCCAAATCCAACACTCTAAGAAGTTTCATGATGTGAGGAAAAACTGAGGGATCAATGGGGTAACGGTCATAAAAGAAGGTGAAAGGCCTCTCAGTTGGAAAGAAAATTGCTGATCTAACAAAAGGATCATGAGGCATCCATCCATCTAAGGAATCTTTCTTGCAAGAGAAACACCGCCTATATTGCTCAGGGCTCATCATCTCTTTAGACAAGAGCAGAAAGTTCTCATCTTTGGCTTTGTTCAAGCAGAACTCACGCAAAAGATCATGAACACGACAGGATTTTACCCCTCCACAGCTTTTGTTCTGGGAAATTAATACCAGGCTTCGTCGAATCAGATCCACCAAGTATCCCTCAGCAACATTCTCCAAGCTTTGGTTATGGGGTTTTTGGACAAACCCTTCAGCTATCCACAACCGTACCAATTTCCAAGTTTGAATCTCTTTGTCCTCAGGAAAAGCCCCAAGATAAAGGAAACAAGGCTTGAGATGATCTGGTAAGTGCTTGTAACTCAATTCTAATACGCTAGTGTACTTGCTTGAATCACCAACAACTTGTTTGCTCAGGGTTACTAGAACTTGTTCCCATTGATCCTCACTTTCCTCCAGTCTTTTAAGAACTCCAGCTATCACAACCAATGAAAGAGGCAATCCTTCACAATTTTTTGCAATTTTCTTTCCAATTTTGTTCAGTTTCAGAGGGCAGGTTCTATGTTTGAACACCTTATTCCTTAAAAACTCCCAGCTTTCATCATCTGACAACAAGTTAAGATCAACTGGATCACAAGATCTTGGAACAACTCCCAAAGCAACCTGACGCACTCGACTCGTAAAAAGAATTCTACTCCCATTGAAATCATCAGGGAATGAATTCTGCATGTCCTTCCATGCCTCTATGCTCCATATGTCATCTATTACAATCAAGTACTTCTTTCCTCTTAGACTTTTGCACAATGCTTGAGCCATATCTTCAACATCCATGTTACGAATTTTCTCAGTAACTTGAGTAACATCACCTAAGATGCTCAATAACAAGTCTCGTTTATCATATGCTTGGGAAATCCAATACCAAGATCGGACATGAAAATGCCTTCTGATTTTATGATCTTCATACACTTTCTTAGCAAGAGTTGTTTTTCCCAATCCCGCCATGCCAACTATAGAAACAATATCGAGCGGACGTGAATCGCTGATAAGTAGGTCTATTGTCTTTTCTGCTTCAACCTCAAATCCCACAACCTCTTCTTCTACTGCAAGACTGTATGGCTGGGTGGAATCACGAACAGATGTCTTCTCTACTTCGTTGGTACCATATGACTTCTTGCTACGCACGTCTGGGCAGTCCTTTCTCAACATGCTGGTCTTCTCAATTACATCTGAAAGCCACAACATATAGTGCCATCTTGGAAAATTGCTTGCTGCAATCAAATCAATGACTCTTTCTGCCTCGTGTGCCACATCCAGAACACGTTTTACAATATCTGCATGTTCCTCATGAGCCTTACTGACAAATAAGCTTAGAAATTCCAAATTCTTCTGCATTATTTTGAGGTCCTTCACGTAAGCGATTGAATCTGCCCTATGCTTCAGTAGTTCGTCCAATCTTTGCAAGAAAAAATCAAGGAAGCCAGGCATTGGAGTCTGGGGGAAGCCTGACACTGAGGGTTTCAGTACTCCTTCATATATCTTCCTAATCTCTGCTTTGATAAGTTCTACAACTTTTAGCAGATTCATTTCATCAGACAACTGATCCTTTGACTGGCCAATACAGTTAGAACAAATAAGTGATGCTCCTTGACTTGCCAGGGCTTCAAACTGTATTATGAGAGAATTGAAGCTTTGTGACTCAGTCTCGGTGTACTGTTTCAGATTGGGATCCATGAGGAAGTATTTGATAAAACTCAGCTCCCGGTGAAGCATTTCTATTTGGTGGGCTGCAAGAGGCATACTGGAACTAGTATCTTGTCCATTTAGCATGCCTTGTAGATTGTCTAACAGAGAATCGGCAGCTGTCAGTGCCTGTATATCAACCCCAAAGATGCTTGGATTTGATATTTTTGAAGCTCTCAGTAATTGGACACAAATCATTCTGATCTTTGGCTCCATATGATCTATCTCAACTCGCAAATCAAAGAACAATTTCTCCATCCTTTTTTGCTTCCCCTCTGACCATGAGTAGCAAGAAGCATATACAGCACTTTCAAATAGCCTTATGATACGAGTCAATAGATCACATGATGAATCTTGCAGCTGATCCTGTGATGAAGCAACGTTCTTAATTTCCAGTTCCTTGAGTTCATTTCCAGTAAGCTCTACAATGTTTCTTAGAGATTTTAGCTTTTCTATGAGGACTGCAATTTGTTCCGTTGGAAAAACTAGCATATACAGATCATTACAAAGTATCAGATGCTTCAGATTCTCAAGTAATGGGTCAATGCATTCCAGCAGGAGCTCGTCAATTAGTACATCTTTGCAATTAATGTTAAGGCCACCATGTTCCTGCTCATAATACAAAGAACACTGTTTACAGAGGATTTTCTTCATACTGACCAACAAACTGGAGAGTGTTTCTTCAGGGACACTTCCTTCTTTTCTTGTAACTTGGAGGAGGCATTGCTGAACATCTTTTACCCAAGTTTGTGTATCTACCAGAAGATTCTGGTCAAGGTATGGATGCCATTTCAGATGCAACCTCACGTATCTTAGTTCAAATTTAAGGGTTTGAATCAGATTCTCTGCTCCTAGTCTCAATGATCCTTGGTTCTCCAGTTCTTCAACACACTTGAAGACGCCATCAACAGTCTCACAAGTCATTTTGCAAAAGTAGGACCAACAAATTGTAGCAGTGCTCAATAATGATGACTATACTGACTAGCTAATTTCTGGATCCATCCTTGAGGACTGTCTGCAAATTTGCTATCAACTCAGGGACAAGATTCAACCCTTCAGCAGATCCAATCCTAGCTAGTGGCCAAAATGGAAAAAAAAAAACCCAAAGATTCAATAATGGTAGATGAACCCAAATTTTCTATTCTTCAAAATCAACTAACAGCAAATATCTTACCTAAATTGCATACAAAATAGGCCTACGCTATTTAATTTACCGCATACAAATTTCAGAAATTGAAGCAAAATCTTACCGGGGTATCGGAAGAAATCGCTGTGTGTAGGTAAACTCGGCAACTACAAGAATCTCTGAGAGAGTCTGAAGAGCCTCCAGGTACTGCAAGAAGAGGAAAGAATTTGAAAGATTCTACAGCTAATCGCTACCCTCACTCAGAAAAGCTAGCTAATTATATATACTCAGGTATCGAATTCTACTTTGAAAGACAAACAAAAGATTCAACTTGGCGTGCATATGAAAACGGAAAATTGATTATTTTTGTCCCATACTAATTTTATTTAGACAAAAAGATTTTTTTTTTTTTTTTTTTTTTTCCGATAAATAAATTCCCTTTTTTTTCCAGTTTGGATTTTTAATTTTTAGATAATTCTCTTTTTTTTTTTTTTTTTTTGAACAAACTGATTTTTTAACCAATTTTATTTAAAAAATTATTAATTTTTTACATAATTTATTACTATTGTGATAATTATTTCATTTTATTTTTTAAATATAAATAAATATTTACAGTTATTTTCATACGTTTCTTAATTTATATATATATATGTCATCAATTATTGACTTAAATTTTTATTTTTAAGTCAAAAATTATATTTTTTGCGATCAGTTACTGAGCCCCATTTGTCATTGAAATTGAATAATTATGTTAACATTGAGTGCAACAGAAATGTTTTGTTAAGTCAAGTCAATTTTTATAATTTTTAAAAATAAAAATTATAATTGAGATAAAATATTAATAAAATATTTTTTAATTATTTAAAATATAAAAATTATATTTTAGATGTTTATATATATATATATATATATAACTAGGGATACAATCAACCCCAAAGTGCTGAATATATCTTTTCGTTTATCCTAATATTTTTATATACTTAATTACATCATTATTTTTTTTTATGAATTTTATTTTCGGTTCAATTCCCTAACTATTTATGTTTCTTTGAGTTAGTCGCACAACTTTAATTTTATACAAATTGATAATTTATCTGTCTTTAATTTTATAAATTGATCCTTTCAATCAAAATTTGTCAATATCGATCACTTTTTAGCATATGATTGATACACTCATTAAACTTAAATGATATTTTTGTTACTTTAGGCCCTTCCTGCTCTAAATCCTAACTAAAGAAAAGAGAAAATAGATTAATTGAATCACAAATAGGGTGAATATGCATATAAAATATATATTTTTTTTTTTCTAACATGAAAAGACAATAAAGTCCTCTAAGCTTAATGTTACATGCTAAAAATTGACTGAATATTGACTAATTTTGATTGAAAGGATCAACATGTGAAATTAAAAATAGGTAAAAGATCAATTTGTATAAAATTAAAGTTTTATGACCAATATGGAAAAATGTAAATAG
>JAXGGT010056589.1:0-10136 GCA_035583425.1 Marsdenia floribunda
GTCCGATCATGTTATTAATCCTAATCCGGCAATTCAATACTCATCTAAGGTCTAGACTGAATATAGAATTGTCAATTCAAATCCTATTGAATTAGATGCTCAATTAATTCTACATGTAATGAACATAGCATAATTCAAAAAGTAATTCAAATTGAAAGCGCAAAATAACAGTAATTCACAATGAAGAATTTCATTCAATATCCTTTCCAGAAATGTTCAATAAAATCTCTAATTGTTCATTCAAAGTATAGAAATTCCTAGGATACAGAATTTAATTGGATATTCAACATTCAAAGATACAAAATTAAGAAGGAAAGGAAAGAGAAAGTGTGTTGTATAGATGTCACTTCTTGTACGGTTACTCGATCCTCCGATCCTTCGATATCTTCACGATGAATGTCTCTACTCGATCTTCAAGAATTTCCTCCAATCTATCTCTCATTAGTCTATAATGTTTTCCTTTACGATTCGAGGCTCCAACACTGTAGCGATAGTGAAGAGACAAACTCTTAAAAACTCTCTAAGAAAATTACAAAATATAGAGTGAATGCACAATTTTCTCTTGATTCTGTGAATTACGATCAACCTTTCATTGACAAGCACGGCCATGTTGGAGTGAAGCACGACCGTGTTAGGCGGTTACTGATCAAAGATATTTAAGATCAAGAGAGCAGCACGGCCGTGTTGGGGTGAAGCACAGCCGTGTTGGTTGGTTTTCTTGAATAGCACGGCTGTGTTGATGTGAAGCACGACCGTGTTGACATTAACTGAATGACATGGCCATGTTTTGATGGGAGCAAGGCCGTGTTTGGTGGTTTCTCTAAAAGCATGGCCGTGCTTTGATGAGCATGGCCGTGTTTGGCAGTTGAAGATTGCATTTAACTCCCTGATTTTGTCCGTTCTTTTATTTTAGTCCCTGGAACTTTCCTGTAGACAGAATAATGCAAATTAGCGTCATTCTCAATCAATTTGGTCCAATTACTTAAAGAATCAACTCAAATTAAGCATAAATTGGTCCTAAAAATATGATATGTTTTAGTGTTATGATTACTTTTCAATTACTTTACCACGTGGGGAGACCTATTTTCTTTTACTATATGTATGTCCACTAAGTGCTTCTTCTACAATGGTTTGATAGAAATAGTTTTCTTTTTATGGAAAGTCAGAATTAGAGGGAAACAAACAACATTTTTTGTATAAATTATTTATTTCTAAGTGTATAAATATGGGGACAGGAAAAATTCTGCCATTATATTTTTTTGTGGACTTGTTTTGGAATAACTAGTCATGAATAATGAAAGTTATATATGCATGTCATACTTTTTTTTTTTTTTTTGGTAAGTATGCATGTCATACATATATATACATATAGATATATGTATATGTACATTGATAATTATGACAAAAGGGTAGGCCTGAAATGATATATGGGATTTTTCTTTTTTTATTATTATTTTTCTTAACTCAACATTTGAGCTTAAGAATCCAGATGGAAAAATGAGATTACATGCGTAAATAAGCTATATATATATGTATATATATATGTGAAATGGGTGGGGCTAAAATGTTATAATCATGCATGGCCCACAACCTAGTGAATGATCAAAGTGGGTGTTTCTTTTTGTTTTTTATTTTTGATGCCTTCTTTGACTCCTATGATCTCCACCACAATACAAACACACGCATATATATATATATATATATATATATTAGTTTTTAATTTGTTACTTGGGTTTTCCATTTTGCATGTGATGTATGGGATAACCTCTATTTGTTGCTTTATACTTCTGAGTTTTGTTTTCTTCCCACATTATCGTTATTCTCTTTGCTGAGTGCTTGACTGAATTGATGGGAATCTATTGATTACAAGGATTTTTGTGTTTTGGGTTTTACTTTTCGGTGGGTTGATTTAATTTTATGCGGGATTTTTTTGTTTGGCAATTTTTGTGATTTTGGTATGTAATCTGTTAATTTAATTTAGTTGTGTGTAAAAAGGGTGGGCCAAAATTTGATTACTTGGGTGTGTATATATATATATGTATAAGCATATTATTTATTATTATTTTTCATTAAAATGTTTTGTTATACTGGAGGTTCTATTTCCTTTTCGAAGTAAAAATCGAGAATGGTATATGTATATTATTTATTATTTTTATTAAAACATTTTGTTATTCCTTCATCAAAATAGTATATATATGAATAACTATTATTATTTTTGTAGAAGCAACAACAGGGATAAAATTATGAATACCACGACTTGTGGGATTTTCTCCACATTGTGCAAAAGGAGAAATCAAACAAAGGTCAATTCATTAATCAACGGTAAAAAATCGTGTAAGTTACAATTTTTTGTAAATATTATCTTTCTTTGTTTTTTTGAAAAAAAATTATTTTGGAATTCCTTTTACATTGAGGTTTTAATATATTTCATTAGAATTTAATTTTTTTTAATTATTTTTTTCTTGTTTTTTAACAGGAAAAATTTGATGACCTTGTTAAGCAGGCCCAAATTTCATCAAGTTCTTCTAGAACGTGGATAAGAAGATTCTATTTGTAGAAGTAGTAGGAGTGATGAAAAAGGAGCACATTTATGGATTTGGATCTGAAAGTAAACGTATGAAAGTTGTTGCTAACGGTGAACAAATGGTTGACTTCAAACAACAATTGGAAGAACAAATTATGAATGTCATTTGAGGCCAAGGAGAAATTTTAAAATTATTGGGAAAGAAATAGTCTGTCCTACTTTCATATTTTGGTATTGTAAAACTATTGCTATGTTTTCTTTCTTAACTACTCTAGTGTTTAAAACATTTTGTTTTGATTTTCAACATCAAATGTTAAATTTATTTTCATATGATATATTTTATTGTTATTATTTTTTTAAAATAATTTAAATTGATATAATAGAAAATAATATATTTAATTAAAATTGAACCATATTGAAAACCAAAAAAATTAGTTGCAATTCAGTCGTAATTTAGCGACTGAAATTTGCCAAAAAAATTATAAAATATAGATACAAAATTCGGTTGCAATTTAGTTGTTAAATTGCAACCAAATTACAACCAACTTGTGGTTGTAATATTGCAACTGAATTACAACCAACTTTCGGTTGTTAATTTGCAACCGAAATTACTACCGAATTTCGGTTGTTAAATTATAACCGAAATGGGTCGGTTGCAATGTTTAGAAAATAGCTACTAACTCACAGCTACCACTTAGTTCGATCACAGTTCGGTTGTTATTGGACAAATAGCTACCGAATTACAACCGAATGGGCGGTAGCTATTTCATCATTTTCTTGTGGTGAAAGAAGCCTAGAATTTAACCTTAATGGTTCCCGGCCATTTGCTATTGGGTTACTCGTTAATATTTCTAACTTGTTTTCAAGGTTCCAATAAGAAAGAGTATGATCATTATGGTTGCCTAAACCACATAAACAAGCTTTACCAATACCATAATCAAATGTTTGAGATTGAATTCAACCAACTCATAAAGATTCATCTTTATATACTAAATTATTTATGCCAATTACTATAACATTTTTGCCGCAATTTACCATTTTCCACAAAAATTTAGTACATACTTCATCTCTTTATTTATTGAATTTATATTATAATCTCATCATATAAATAAGTAGTGCTCATGGGTACGATTGGTGAATGGTTACATAACCAATCATGCATGTGTTGCATTGACTTGACTAATAATGTATCCACAATTCTTTAAACACGTGCGAAAAAGTAACAATATTAGAAAAATTATTCAATTCAATCCCTATTTTATTAATTTTTTATTGTTTTAATACTTCTATTATTTCTTTTGTCATTTTTTATTTCCATACTCCCGTTTTAATCCTTCTAATAATTTTTTGACTAATTTTTCTCAAGTTAATTATGACTTTATAACTAATTCATATATATATTCTAACTTGATCAAATAAATTAAAAAGTGTGACAAGAAAAGTTAAGACTTGTTAAAATTTCTAACTTGATAAAAATATCAGCCAAAATATAATACAACCATCACAAATAATAATACTATGGAACCAAAATAATAAAAAGGCAAATTGGTGCAAATTGTCCCATATCTTTTTTCGTTTGGTGCTTATAGTCCTAAATCTTTAATTTTATCTTTTAATGTCCTCTATGTTTTTTTAATTGGTGCTATGGTCCTTCCGTTAAATTTTTAACGGTCAACTATTGGTCAACCCTTTTTATTTTTTCATTCTTAATAAATTTCAAGGGCGAAATAGTCTTTCTAACTACACCTCACCTCCTTTTTTTTTTTTTTTTTTTTAATATCTCAAGGATGAAATCCACAATTTCATCCTCTATTCCAATAAAAAAAAAAAAAATTAAAAAGGGAGGATTTTTATTTCGTGAAGCTCAGAAGCAAAATTCAAAGAATTAAAATTCCGAGAATATGGTGAACTTCCAATTTGAATCCACAATATTTGAGACTACTTATGTATAAATCGAGTAGAGGGGAATAAGAAATTTACCATAGGTATTTTTTTGTTCTTTTCTAATGTAAGAAGATTCAATTTTTTGTATTACATGCCAATAGAAAAACTTTTTCTCGGGGATTTTAATTTTAAATTTTTAGACTATTTTGATATATGACTCCATAAAGAATTCCTAGTTTGTTTACTTCCCCATTGTCCATGCTAAAGAAAGAGCACTGCGGCTATCACAAAAGACCATTCACGGCTGAAAGTCCAAGTAACTAACCCTCATTTCACTTATCATCTCCAACTGCCTTAATAACATAAAAAGAAGAATATAATTTTTATTAGTCCAGGTAATGCATTAGGTCGTATTATTATTATTATCATCTTGGAGATTTTAATCCATTAAAAAAATAGATTCAAATTTAATATAATAGAATTGAAATAATTGGAGATTCGATTTCTCTATTTTGAATGATTAATTAATATAAAAGATTCAAAAAATATTATTTAATAAAGAAAATAAAATAACATAATGAAATAGAAGGTGCATGTCTTTTTTTTTTATTATTATGATCTTCGACTTTTTAGTTTTTTTTTATGGAATAGAGGGTGAAAATGTCGATTTTGTTTTTGAAATATAAAAAGAAAAAAAGGGTGAGAGGTGTAATTAAAAAGATTATTTTTCCTTTGAAATTTATTAAACATATAAAAAATAATAAAAGTTGACTAATAGTTAACCGTTAAAAATTTAACGGAAGGACCATATGCACCAATAAAAAAAAACATAAAGAACATTAAAAAATAAAATTAAAGATTTAGAACTATAAGCATCAACCGAAAAAAGATAAGGGACTATTTGCACCAATTTGCCTAATAAAAATGACTAAAACTGTCAGAGTCTAATTTTCTTTACTTTTTTTTTAATGATTTCATATTTCGACTTTTTTGTCAATGTCTAATTTTCTTAAAATATATATATATATATGTATATCATATTTTGACTTTGTGGATATTCTTCCATTAGAGGTAAATTGCTAGCCGAAAAATGTATTGCATTTCTATAGGAGGGTTTGAACTCCCAATCTTAAAGTTAAATGATAAGTTGAGTAAAGACCATGCCACAAATTAATTGTGGTTGGCCCTTACAATTTTAATCCATCTATAACGTGCGGTAAATCTCTAGCAACAAGTTGCGGTGATCCTTCCTTGTATATTAATTGGGATGGTGGCCACTTTACAGAAGCAGCCTACTGGAGGATCACACAAGGAATACTTTAAGGACCGTATGCCAGTTCTCCCTTAAGTGCAACAGCCAAGTATTTCAAGTTCCCATATTGATGGTAAATTGAAGCTTTTTAGTGGCTTCATTTTATTTAAATAAAGAATATGTATTATGTTTCATGTAACTATCTATATGTATGGTTTGAAATAAAACAAATGTTATATGTTATTATTATTTTTTTTAAAAGTAAAAACAAATGTTATATGTACTTATAACACACGTGAATTTCTATATTTTTGTCACTAATATGATTAGAAATAGTACTTATTTGGAGAAACTCTTTCAAATACTCATTTCTCCATATACAAGATTCGAACTCAAGACTTTGCTTAAGGGAGAATCAAACTTTTTCGGCTTGGACCATCGAGTTGTTGATTATAACTTTCATTATTAATCATTAGGGAAAATAGCCGGTTCAGTCCCAATATTATTTTCGAACAGTCGGTTCAGTCTCTAAATTTTATTTTTAGCCAAATGTCATCCTCAATCATTTTTTAACCTTCTAAGTCAGTCCCTCAGCAGGTTTTTCACTTGGAACAGTCGGTACATCTTCCTCTTCCTATTCCTCTTCATCCACTTCGACATCTTCAGCTTCATTTGGCGAATTGACCTGATATTAATCAAATCTGTCTCTTATGTTTCTTTGAGGGACCTCTTGCCCTCCGCAACTATCAACTGCTCCAAACCCAAGTCTCCCGCCTAGAATCACCTCCACCCTTGCTCTGAAATCTCCATTTGGAATCGCCTCGTGAAGCAGGCAGCCTGGGCTTCGGTAGTACGTTGATGGTGGGGAATTGGTGGCTACTACTTATTGATGCCTATTTGTGTCTTCTGAATATTCCTCCAGATGGTGGTGATTTAGGTGTGGCCTTGATGTTTTCTTGCTTCTCAGATTTCAGTCCCTGCAAAAATGATGAGAAAGTATTGTTGGTGTTGATGTGAGAAAGAATTACCAGCCACCTTTTGAAAAGCCCACTAAAGGACTAAATCGGCATGTGAAAAATTGATTGAGGGTAGAATTTGACTAAAAATAAAATTTATGGACTAAATTGACTGTTCGGAAATAATACTGGAATTGAACCGGCTATTTTTCCTAACCATTACCTTCAGACTCAAGTTCATGTCTAATTTGAGCCGTTCTTGATCCCTTGGGCCCTAGCTTCTTCAACAAGTATATATCTGATTTGGGTTAGAAAACCTTGGACACTTTAACTATAGTTTTAGGGCTTTTATATGTATATATATATATTAATTTAGGCCAGCCCATTTACTTATGTCCTATTCTGTTGCGTATCCCTTCTCCTCTAAAATGTAATACCATGCAGATCAAGTGCATACAGGAAGAGAAAAGTGTTTCACAGATCAGAAAATGCCAGAAATAAAATTGAAATTATTTTTAGGAAACCCTCTTTTGAGTGCACATGTAATTAACAGCAGGCCTTTAAACCAGTATTCACATTGCATTCTCTAACGGATATAAATTCTCTTTTGACAAACATAGAAGAGCACCATGCATGCATGCTGCAGCACTCGATGCAATATTAGGAATCACCAAGTTCTTATTTCTAGTTCAGAGACGTGCATGTCCAGTGTCTTGTGTTGGGTCTTTTTCCGATGCATCTCACTTAAATTAGTTGTAGAGAATAGAGAGTTAATTTTTTTTTTTTTTTATAATAAAACTTATATTCTTATCCTAATTTATTTTAACAAATGTTAATAATTTAGTATTATTAATACAATTTTATTTATATATATATATGTATATAATTTAGTGAGAAGGAATAGGAATTTAGGAAAATATCATTCGAATTGCTTTCCCAATTTTGATTTTCCAAGAATCACAATTTCCATTCTTGATTCTCATTAAATCGGAGATTTTCCGATACAAACAGGATAGAGGCAACGCTATTGGATATCAAACCTAAATCCCACATTGGAAATTTAAGAAGAAATCACCTTGAATATAAATATCTACCTAACTCCATTAATATGAGATCTTTTGGGATGTGCCCAAAAATAAATTCGTGCAGGCAGAGTTGAGGTGGTGTTTGACGGTCCTAAGAAGGAATATTTTTTTTTTTAATTATTATTTATCGGTAACTTTGCATCTAATAATCATTACTATTTTGTTGATTTTTACATAGGACCTATGTTTCGTTCATTAATTTAAGCATGTCGCCACTTAACATCCTAGATCTGTAATTAGTCAAGTAATCTTGAAACTTCTCATATTCAGAAAAAAAGAATTATAGATGTCTTTTATGCTTGCAAAATCTACTACATAATACATATAATTAATTACTGCAGTAGATTGAACCAAGTTATGTTACAGACGCACAAACACACACACTCATATATACATACATATACATATATATACACACATATTAGGGCACCTAACTGACTGCCGTAAAATTATAGAACTTTCCACGATTTACCACCATTTTCACTGAATTTCTTCAACCTTCCAAAGAACATTACAGCAATAAGTAGAAATTTTCCCTCATCGCTCCATTTTCCGGCAAACCCATATGACGCGTCTTTGCAATTTCCCATTGATTTGATTTGTCTTCCACAACTGTATCCCAATGAGAAGCCAACATTTCCATATGCACTGCGTACAATAAAGGAATGAACAGATATCGCAATCAGTCATCATATATATATAGTAAATCTTTAAATGGATTTTATGCTGATCAATACAATCCACAAAAATAATAAACCCCCACTTTTTTTTTTTTTTCTTTTTTTCCTTTTTCATTATAAAAGATAGAATCAAGAACCGACAAACTAAGTTCCAGAATGCGATCGATGGATATATAATATAAGAGGTGCGAGGGTTTCACCTTATCACTTCAATAATTATACTCAATAAGTTGAAGTTAAGAGGGTCTTCCTTCATTTTCTTTCTCTCCGCTATGCAAATGAGAATAATGAAGATAACCAAATATGCCTGCTTTGACCATTTCAGATTTTCCATAATCCTCTTCCCTTGTTTTCCACTACTTCTCTTAGTCTCTGGAACACTTGCATCTTCCTCTACTGGCAAGAAAGAAGTATATGGAGACAGATACCTACCATCAGAAAATAAAATAATTCCACTATTAATTATATATCCCATCAAAAAATAGAATTTCTCCTTTCCTCAATTAGTAATTACCCTACAATATTCAAAAAGGAATTGAGTTAATAGACGATTATTGTGTTGGATTTATTTATTAATTTAAATAAATCATATAACCTAATTACGTCTTTATTATATTATTTTGTATCTAAGAAATGACATATTTAAGTCCAATTATAAAAAAAAAAAAAAAAATCTCTTATGTTATATTTTAACCTGCAGATCGATCGATATAACCATTAAAATTTTATAAAAGTTTTAAAAGATTTAAATTGTGAGTGGAGAATTATATTGAAGCAAGTTCTTAGATTCGGTGGATATTTAATAATTATATATGCATATTTAGATTTATATATATATATACATCCTTTTCAAAGATATGATGGAAGAAACAGCTAGAAACAAGAATATACAACAATAACAATACTCTACTGGGATTCAATAATCTAAATTAATATTGTTCAGAAAAAAAAAAAATAATAATTAATGATGAGTATAACTTGGAATTGTGGTTAGAAGTGACGCAGATGTGGAGAATATATATACTCTATTTGGGTGGAAAATTCTTTTTTAAGTCAAAAACCACTAGTTCAAGCTCATCAAGAATGAAGAAATTAAGATTCTGTCTTGAATTGGAGATGAAAAGCCATGTTTTATATATTCTTATATCTAAATATATATATATTCTCTATATATCTATTTACTTAGGATTGTCTACAAAAAAAATAAAAAAAATTTATTTATATATATATATATATATTAAGACTCCCATAGTTGAGGAATATATTTTGCAAAAATGTTATGATTTTACGGGATAGAATGAGGAAAAGCATAATCTAACTATCCGCTTAAGTTGTGGAATGAATAGCAAATATATATATATATATATATATAAGAAGCTATTCTACCTTTCAAACCTTATCTTTGACACTCCTGTATTAGGCTACTACAAAATGTGAATAGTTTTGACAAAAAAAAATTATTTTTTTAACTGGTTATGGTATATTTAGACACAAATTATACTTTAAATTAAAATATATATATATATATATATACTATTTTAATTTGGATAATGCCGTGGTGCAAACCCATTTGTGGTACATCCCATGCAACTTTAAATCAACCAATAGATAAAAGACAAGTATATTAAATGTAACTTACAATATCAAGTAAACAAGTTAATGGGTGATATGGCATCTCCTATGCTTGACACCTCAATAAATTTAATGACTTGTTACCTGGTCAATAGGTTACCAATAAATTTTGACCAATCTTAG
>JAXGGT010056610.1:0-10135 GCA_035583425.1 Marsdenia floribunda
GGCAGACTGAAGGTGGAGCTCTTCCACCGTGTGCTCCTGGAAATCTTCATAAAAGTGCTTGAGCCTCTGTAAATAACTCTGTAAATTACTAGTAAGTTCAACAATGGAAGACTCTACCTCTATCCTATCTTTATATCGATGAATTCGAACCTATTTATGAAAAGTCCTATCTATTTCAAGATCAAATTCAACTAAATTACTCATGGATGATCTGTTCATGCAAGGATATCAGTAAAACAGAATGCAACTACTCAAAAACACTTCAAAAACAAATTAATTTATGGTCTGACATATGTTGATATATATTTAGAGTCCAATTGGAATTAATTAATTAGTCTTGGTATTTTATAAGGCCAAGAAAAGACAATTAATTAATTAAGAGGTTTGGTCTGGTCTTTTATAGATTTTTTGAGCACAAAACTTAGTCCTTTTAGGATTAGGAAATTTCGGTCATTAGGACTTGGTCAAGTCCTTAGCTGGCCAAAATTGTTAAGGTAGTCTCCAAATAGGTTTCGATTTTCTTTTTAGATAAGATAACAATTTTTTTGGTTTCCTATTCCTACATGAAGACTATACCTAAAAGCAATTATCTTAAAAGGAATTAAACCCTAGAAAAATGCCAATTAATTGTGCCGCCTCTCTCTCTTCCTCTCTTGTAGATTTTTCATCCACTAATGCTCTCACCAAGCTAAGGCTTAGAATAAGGAAGAGTCATACTATGAAAGGCTGAAAGGAAGAAGCTTGAAGCTTTATTCCTAGTCTGACAATAATACTTTTTTAGACGATTTAATATGCTCCGATCAGGTTAACAATTTTCCAAATGTATCTCTTCAATTTTAACGGTTGAGATCAATTTTCAACAATCGGAATTTGGGATTTTAATTTTGTAAAAGAAATCGTATCTTCAATCTGGCAATTAGAATCTTTTAGATGATTGGAAAACGAATTCATCTCCGATCAAACTGAATTTTGGATAGCAGATAGAAGAGAGTTTTTTCTTCAATCTGAATGGTGGATATCTATTTTCAACATTGGAATTCAAGGATATTGGCTCCACAACTCAGGCTCTGCTTTTTGTAATTCTATATAAGAAGCTTGAAGACATTTCATGCGAAGGAGTAGGAGATTAGCCTGAATCCCTATCGAAGAGCTAGTACCATCTTCATCTCTTCCATCGCAAGTTCAAGCAAAAGTTCTAGAACAACCTGCCCCATTGTTGGTTAATCCGCAACTGGCAAGAAAAAGTATGTACTTTCTTCTAGATTTGGCTCATAAAAACTAATTTTTTTCTACTACATTATTATTTTAATGTTTTCTCAATCCGTCATTAGGGAATGCACTTCTTCCATCCTTATGGGTGTTCAATAAGTTTTTTGGATGATCAATTGTGCAAACTCTAATATTCTACTTCGCTTATAATGCTAATCTTATGTCTAATGTCTTCAAATTTAGAAGCGGGGGAAAAATTATTCAAGAAAAGATCTTACCATTAAATTCCTTGACTTTACTAAACCTGATGGTAAATTGTAAAGTTATCTTGTCCTAACACATAGGAAAAAAGGGAAGGCTTTTAACTGTACTCTCTCCAAATATGTTGTAGGTGGTTTGAGAGTTGCACATACCATGTTGAACTCCTTTAAGTGCTTGTGAGGATTTTCATTACCTAAAACATGAAAAGTTGGAAGTAAGAGAATAAACTTTAAGTTCAAAATCATTATCATTAGGAATATTATAAGAAAAAAGGTGTGCAGTCAAATTTGGAGTTGTCAAATTGCTTATTCTTCTGTTAGGATTAGCCATTGGGCCTTGAAAACAATCTTCTTCAATATTACAAGTGTGAGACCCTTTGTCCCGGGGCACAAAGCATGCGTAGAGGCAAGGGTTTGTCACTTGTTTAGAGACATTGTCCGTGCGGCCAAAACACGTCATAGGTGTCAGGGACATCTATGGAAGATAGATTTAGACATTTGAGACCCATGTGTTGCGGTGGCTCAAATGGTGCATGACATGACTATGCTTGTGCACGCATGACATACCTTGGCTGTGTGCCTTGGATATGGAGTGTGTTAGACTAGAGTGGCACACAATAGTTCGATGGTTTGATAGACTCATGATGGTGCAGTATCAAGATGGTTTGTGTGGGTTAGCCGTGACTGAGCACTAGTGCGAGTTGGCATAGACCATTGTTCAGTTAGGCAAGAGGTTCAACTAGAAGACTCGATCTACCTTAGAGCTGTAAATGACCCAAACAGTTCGTGAACAAAGCTTGCTCGGGCTTGTTTATGTTTGATTAAGGCTCATTTGTTTATTAAACAAACAAACTCAAAATATTTTTCAAGCTTGATTATTATTCAAGCATTTGCGAACACATTACATTATATATATTATATAAATTATTGTATTTATTAATATTTTACCATATAAATTAATATTGTTTATAAGTTTTTCAAAATATAATTTGTATTCAAGCTCAAATTAGAGTTTAAATTAACTAAAAAGTTAAACGAGTATAATTTTCAAACTATACAAGCAAATAATCAAACAAATTAAAATAAGATTTAGGTATGAAATATTAATCGAGCCTACTCGAATCGAATAATTAATCAAACAGGCTCAAACATCACATGCTTGATTATGTTCAGTTTGAAAATTAATCAAACCAAACTCTAACATGAGGTGTTCGATTCGATTACGACTTTAATCTACGTTGATTGGTTCTAGAATATTCTAGAAAGTTTTGAAAGATTCTAGAATATTCTTGATGAAGACTTGGTTTTAGAGGCCTACTGGAACAAGGAAGTATTGCGGGCTTAGGTTGAGGGCCTTGAAGATCTCGGCTCACATGTGACGACTCTCGGTCATCAGTGAGATCATCTCTTCTCTATATAAACCAAGAGAGCTAATTCAATTATTAGTATTCATTCTCTAGTAGAGTTAGAGAGAGAAGCTCTAGAATGAAGTTCTAGAGAGAGAAAGGGCGTGAAGACATGTATAAGTAGATTAGCTATGTACTTGTTCCTATCTGGGCTAGGAGTGTTAGCCCGAGTGACCTCTGTTCGTGGGCATTCAGTTTTGTAATTGTATCCTTTTCTATTTGTAATATAGTGAAAGGTTATGTTAAGCACATTGGCCCGTAATTACTGAGAGTTGATTGTTATTACCTTCTTTCCTCAACGTTTAAGAGATTTTGAGTTGTGTGTTTTGTCGTGTACGTGCCAGGATAGACACATCATGTCAAGTTTGGTATCGAAGCACAGTTTTTGACCCTATCGCGAGAATGTCGAGTTCATCCTAAGATAGGAGTCTAGGAGTGCGCCTAGACTCTTCTCCGGACATACATGTGGGAACCAGTGATTGGTTTATGAGCTTAGAAATGCTTTCCTTGCATTTGGTGCATGTTGTTGGTATTTATGAACACTGCAACAATGAGACAATGCTAGCACTAGACGTAGTTGAGAACTTGAGAGCCGATGTTGGTTTGTTGAAAAGGGCATTGCATGACATGGAAACTACTGGTGGTGCTAGTAGTTCTGGTAAGCCCAAGGTAAAGATTTTTTAGCCTAAGACTTATGATGGTATTCGAGATACCAAAGTGTTCAAGAACTGCATGTGGGATGTGAAGCACTATTTTGAGATGGCAAGAATATTGGTAGATGAATAAGTTACGATTGCAACTATGTACATGACAAACAATACCAAGCTGTGGTGGCGAACTAGGGAGGCAGATCCTAAGAAGTCTAGGGTACGAACATTCAAAGAGTTGAAGGCAGAATTGATGGAGCAATTCTTACCCAAAAATGCCTCTTGGCAGGCTATGGAGAGCCTGAAGAAGTTGGAACAGGCTGGGACTGTACGTGAGTATGTGATAGAATTCTCTTCTCTCCTTCTTACATGTTTGAGCAGGACAAATTGTTCAACTTTTTGTCAAGGTTGAAGAAGTAGGCTAGATTGGAACTTATGCGATAAGACCTGAAGGATGTTATTCAGGTTTTTGGCATGAGCGACAGATTGACAAATTTTCAAACTTCATTTCCACCTATATTTGAGAATAGGGTATTTCCAACTAAGAATAAGGGTAAGTCGGTAGTGAATAAACCTAAGAAGAAGGGAGCTTTATTAACCAGTAGAGGAATTTTGGTGTGTCCAAGACAGACAATGTGAAGTGCTACAATTATAAGGAGACTGGGCATATGTCATATGCATGTACAAAGCCTAAGCAAAACCAAAACTTAGCTGCCGCCCAAGTTGGTGAGTTCTGTGGGACAAAAGGGGAGTATCTTGCACGCATGAATCCCATTCAATTGTATGATGCCATTCAGATGGATGTGAGACCAAGAGTTGTGCGTGGGTTCTTATATGTGCATGTGTTGGTGAATGGCTATGAGATATTGGTCATGATGGATTCCAGAGTGACACATAATTTTGTGGTTGATAGGGAAGTTACATGATTGCAGTTGGCAGTGCAAGATTGTTCTCACACCATCAAGCCTGTGAATGCTGAGGTGTAGCGAGTCAGAGGTAGTGCGATGGTTGAGTTCAAGCTGGGAACATGGAAACGCCAGTGTAGGATGAAGACTGTTCCCCTTGATGATTTTGACTTAATTTTAGGGATTGAGCTTATAGTTATGGCCAAAGTGGTATTGCTGCCACATTTGCATGGATTGATGATCCTGGATAAGTTGGCACCTAACTTTGTGCAAGGTGTGTACAAAGATCGGTCGCAGAGAGAGGGGAAGTGATTGTTGTCTACTATGCATTTGAAGGATGGGCTTAGGAATGGTGAGTTGACTTGACCCTTTTGTTGGAAGAGGTAGCCATTGTACACCCAACGTTGCCTGATGTTGTGTCCAAGGTGTTTGACGAGTTTAATAATATGATACCTAATGAGTTGCCAAAGACATTGCCCTCGAGACGTGCTATTGATCATCAGACTGAGTAGGTACTTGGAGTTGTATCACATGCTCAAGCACTGTATAGGATGGGTTTTACGGAGTTAGTTGAACTAAGGAAAAAAACTAGGTAAGTTGTTGGATGCGTAGCTCACTAGGCCATCCAAAGCCCCATATGGTGCTCCTGCTTTGTTCCAAAGGAAGGTAAATAGTTCATTGTAGTTTTGTGTGGACTATAGGGCATTGAACAATTTAACAGTGAAGAACAAATACCCTATTCCGAACCGGTTGGATTTGTTCAATAGATTGGCCTTCACGAAGATTGATTTGAGGTCTAGGTATTGGCAAGTGTGAGTTGCTAATTGTGATGAGCCCAAAACTACTATGGTAACTAGGTATAGGTAATATGAATTTTTAGTCATGTCATTTGGCTTGACAAATGCTCCTGCTACATTTTGCAAATTGATGAATGATGTGTTATATGAGTCTTTGGATAGATTCGTTGTGGTGTGTTTAGATTATATTGTCATTATAGTGAATCCCTTGAAGATCATGTGAAACACTTGAGGCTGATGTTCTCCAAATTGAGGGAGTATGTATTGTAAGTAAAAAGGGAGAAATGTGAGTTTTTTCATAAGGAAATCAAGTTCCTTGGACATATGATTAGCCAAGGATCAGTGACGATAGATCCTCAGAAAGTGGAGGCAATTGAGACATGGTAAGCACTAATGAACTTGGTAGAGTTGAGATCATTTTTGGGATTAGCCAACTACTATAGACGGTTTATTGGTAGGTATGCAAGAGTGACAAGCCCTTTGACCGACCTTTTGAAGAAGGGGGTGAGTTGGTTATGGAACGAGAAATATGTGGATGCATTTTCAGTGCTCAAAGATGCTATGACATTTGCCCAACACTGCAGTTGCCCAATTTTGAGCTTCCTTTTGAAGTACATATGGATACCTCAAACTATGCAATTGGTGGAGTATTAATGCAAGGACGACACCCTTTTGCATTTGTGTGAGTAGCGTTATTTAGTCCATGAGGAGATAACAGTTGTGGTCTATTTCCTAACGATTTGGAGTCATTACTTGTTGGGATTGTCCTTTACATTAGTGACGGACAATGTGGCAAATACATATTTCAAGACTCAGAAGAAGTTATTGCGAAACAAGCTCATTAGCAAGAGTTCCTTGCGGAATATGACCTTGAGTGGGTGCATAGGCCAGGGTAGGAGAACTTAGTAGCGGATGCATTGACCAAAAGGGTGTTATGCTTGACCCTTGATATATCAAAAACTTGTGTCTTTGTTGCAAGATGGGATGGTGAGGAGATATTGGCTTGATGATAACATGTTGTATGCAAAAGGTGGACGAGCCTATGCTCTAAGTGGTGAGTTGAGGTGGATACTAACGAAGGAAGCTCACTCATGACTCGATGTGGGTGGGTCATCCTGACATTGAGAGAACAAGATTTTTGTCGACAATGTAGTTCTTTTGACCACATATGGAGGATGACATTGAAGCATATGTCGGAAAATGTTTAGTATGTTAGCAAGATAAAGTGGAGCTGAAGTAGGCACCAGGATTATTGTAACTATTACTAATCCCTGATGGCCCATGGCAAAGCATCTTGATGGACTTCATTTCGGGGTTGCCAAAATTGAATGATTTGGCATCTATCTTTGTAATAGTTGATAGGTTTTTGAAGTATGTATATTTATCCTCGCCTGTCATTCTTGTCTAGATGATGTAGCAGTTGAGTTGTTCTTTAAACATGTTGTAAAGCACTTTGGAGTGCTGAGGGACATTGTAAGTGACTGAGATGCCAGATTTACTAGTAGGTTTCAGGTTGCATTGTTCAGACTATTGGGAACTGAATTGAAGTTTTCTACTGCAAATCATCCTCAAACTGATAGGCAAACGGAGAGGATCAATGCATTACTGGAGGAATACTTGAGACATTACGTCACAGAGACTCAGAAGAACAAGGTGACTCTTCTAGACTCAATGCAGTTTTGCTATAATCTACACAAATCCTCAGTGATGAAGATGAGTCTGTTCGAGTTGGTGTATGGACAACAGCCTACTACCCCACAAGATTTAGCAATGGCAGTGCCAAATATTGGAGCTTGTCCAGTGGTTCACATGTTTGCAAGGGCAAAACAGGAGTTGATTGTTAAAGCACGTGATAGTTTGGCTTGGTACAATAGAGGATGAAGAAATATGCAGATCGACATAGGCTTGATGTGGAATTTGAGGTTGGTGACTTGGTTGAAGTTGACTCCTTAGATTTGGAAGAAGATCAATAGTATGGTTGTTCAGCGTGGACTGATTCCTCAATTTAATGGACCTTTTGAGGTCATGAAGAGAGTTGGAAAAGTGGCATGTAGACTCAAGCTACCTGATAGGTTGAAGATTCATCCTACGTTCCACGTTAGTTATTTGAAAAAGTTTAACAAGGATGAATTGGAAACTTCGAGGCAACATGCTAGATGGGTACTACTAGTGATTTGGAAGTGTTTTGACAAACTGATAGAGAAGATTTTGAATCATAGGACGATGGGGCAGAGTAAGAAGAACTATAGAACAGACTTCCTTTTGCATTGGAAGGATGAACCTGAGCTTGATGCTACGTGGGAGAGAGATTTCACTCTTTGGCAATTTGAAAATGAGATTGTTGAGTATTGGAGGAAGAAGAAGTCGACAAGGCTGTATTTGTTAGTGTTTAGCTTAGGCACATGGATGTATTTGTTGTGTTCTATGCAACTTTTCTAAACATATTTTAACATCTTTGACAGTAATAAAAATGGATTGACGTTTACTTGGTTTCACTTAAGGCAAAAGTACTTTCATATGGTTCTTGTTTTGGTTAGTAAAATTATGTATTGGTTAGTAAAGTTGAGAATGTATTTATAGTTGAAAATGAAAGCACAGTATAATGCATTTTTTCCATTAAAGTGCTGTTCAACAATAACTTCAATAACTGAACTCCAACATTTATTGAAAAAACTAACAAATTTAGAAGGAATTAATGTAAATTTCCATTCATTACACCAACAATCTCATAACAACCAACACAACAATCTCTTACATTTTCTTAGTTTACCCTAGGTATTTAATTTCAACATTTTCTCAATTTGCCCATTGCAATCTAGATATGTGATTACGAAGAAAGTACATAAAACCCAGAAATAATACTTGACATTAATAAAAACTTAATTGAAGCTTTTTCATGGCTTAATTGCTGGACTCTTGCAGCTAAAATTACGTTTTTCTCTTCTGATTTTGTTAGTGAAGAGGCAGCAATGGCAGCATCTTCTTCCATACTTTGAATCCATCTAAGTAGTCCAAGAATTAATTTTGTCGATCTACTGCAAATTTTCGGATCTATCCACTCAAAAAAATCACATTTTTTTCCTTCAACCTTTAACAAACATTGAAAAATAAGATGGATTACTGACAAAAAACATTTTTGCATGACATAGGAAAAAGAAAATTGAAAACCCACCTGCATTTTACAAGTAGCAAATCGTCGAGAAGGATTCTTGTCAGTCCACGACATCTTCACTCAGCTAGTCCTACCACAGAAACATTTTGGTAAGAATGAGCCTCTACTACTCTGCATTTCTTCAATGCACTGCTAAACATCAAGTAGAACTAGAGAGAGAAATATATAACTACAGTTTTTAAAGAAAGAAATAAAATGAAAATGACATGTATAATATTAATATGGAGGGAAGGATTCATGGGTTAGTTGGAGGACGAAAATGCCCCTGAAAAATGCACGTGCGGTGCACATGGGAGACTTAACAACAGGTTAACAGCAAAGGCTAACGAAAGTACTGGATTTGTACAAAAAAAAAAGTTTGAGTGTCAAAGCTAAACGGAAAAAAGTTCAGATGCTAAACCTGGATTTGGAGAAAATTCATAGTTTGCCCTTAAAATATATAACTTTTATTCCACTTACCAATATATCTCCAGCAAAACTTGTAGATTGCATTTGAGGGTTGCCGTATTGGATATTAAACAAATAGGCTTTTAAGCACTATATGAGGTGTTAGGAGTAAAAACCAACCCTAATTAGTAATCAACAAGAGCAAATGCAAAAGTAAAAATGTATATGTTTGTATCATAACCACTAGCAACTAAAAGAACTCTTTCATGTGGTCCTTTAAAGAATATACTATCAATAGATATAACTCAACAACAATAATTGAAGCCCAAACTTAAAAGGTTTAAATCACTAAAACATGTAACATGAGATCGTTTGATGCCCTAACTACATTAATGATCTTTTTAATTTAGAACAGTATCTGGATTAGCATGTTTTAAAGTAAGCATATACTTTGACAAAATTGTAAAAATGTCCTAAAATATATATTGTTCTATTACAACTTTCATGTGTAATTACTACCCTTTTCTATTTGAACAATCAGATAAAATATTTTATGCACTTCTTGTTTCACGACACAAACATGTGTTTAGGGTCACTAGGGATAAGTTCCAATTGTTGTTATTGACAAATTAAAATAAACACTTGTGTTCAAGGCTATGTAGGATAATCTCCTATAAATCAAGTGGAGGCATCCAGCTCGGACAGCTGCCTGCTATGGTGAATTTAATCAAAGAATTATTTTTAGCTTTTGCTTCGTTCAAAGTAAGTTTAGCTTTTCTTGAAAATAACAAGTAGGTCACCTCTTGTCGAAACTAGGACGCATACCTTTAGTTCTGTTTGAAAGTGATAATTACGTGCCTTTGTAATATTATCTCAGCTACTCAAAGTGGACATAGCTATTTGAATATGAATACATCTTGTTTTTTTTCATTTTTTTTTAAATATGTTGATATTTACACTATCAGTATGATATATTTCCAGGCTAGAAGTTTGGTTCAAATAGACTTTATAGATATGTGTGTAACAGTATTATATATATATTAGTATATATGCTCATATTTGAAATTAATATATTTGTTTTATAATTTGACTGCTGTGTACGCACGACATTTTAGTTGATGCCAACAAAGTCTTACCATACTATTTCCGCAAGTTATTGCAAGAAGCTCTAGTACTTCACCTATATCTATAGAATACTATTATTTTTTACCAAATCATGGGAACTTAATCTCAGGAATTACGCAAAAATCCATACTCTTCAAACAAGAACCATTCATATGTGTAGGACCATACCACAAAAGTATACTGGCTCTGTGTTTTTTCTTCCACCCACGGGGGGGGGGGGGGGGGGG
>JAXGGT010056631.1:0-10135 GCA_035583425.1 Marsdenia floribunda
TATATATGTATAATTTAACTATAAATATTATATAAATATACTTAATTGAATTTCAAATCCATAATAAATTAAAAATTAAAAATTGTATTAAATATAATATCTTTAATTAAATAACCTAATACTATAATTAATAAATTAATAAATTAATCTCATTAATTAATCAAAATAAAATAATGTTTTAACTATTAATATGAGTAAATAAATCTAATAAAAAAAAAAAGAAAAAACTATACTTTAATATTGTTAGATCTAAAACCTAGATTTTAGAACATTTTAAGATAATAATTAGATCTAAAACTTAAATTTATTTAAAATATATTTCAAACACTATTTCATGAAAATTCAATTAAACATAATAAAAACTTACCTTTTAATTGCAAATATGGGTGATTTTTTCAGAGTTCTTCAAAGTTTCATTGAAGACAAATATGTTACAAAGAAAAAATGAAAGAGAAAGATAAAATTTCAGATCTTATTGGGGTTATTGGTCAACATAAAAAATGCACATCACATGTGCATTTTCCTCTACAAATAAAATTTAATATAACACTGAAAATGCACACTACATGTGTGTTTTTAAGTAGAAATAAATTTAAGTTCCATTAAAAATGCATACAACATGTATATTTTTAAGCAGAAATAAATTTAAGTCACACTGAAAATACACACGCCATGTGCGTTATTTATCAGATTGAAAGAATTTGTTCTTCTACAACTCTAGATCTACTAAGGAGTGATTTCTTCTTCAACTAGATAGTTTATGCTAGAGAAAGAAAGAGAAAAGAAAACGAAAAGAAGAGAGAAGAAAAAGAAAAGGAGAGAAACGAGGAAAGAATTGGGGAAAATAAAAATAAAAATAGAAACACATAAAACTCACATGCCTTGTGTGTTTTTAATGATGACATGGCATGTGTGTTTTTAATATACATGTAGTATTTTATTTTAAATTTTAAAATAATTAAAAATGCACGTGATTATGCATTTTTATGGTAAAAACGCACACGTCATATGCGTTAAAGCCAGAGTGGCAAATAGGTTTTTAAATAGGGTCAATTGTGAAGTTTTGTTAATATACATAGTCATTTTAAGTAAAACCCCCCCTTTTTTTTTTGGTTTCAATGGTATTACTTGTAATTCATTTTATTCATTTAGTTATTTTTATCTTTTACAATTCATTAATTTGGATCTTATCTAAACTTTTAATCTTTTTTAATTTCTAATTTCTACCATTTTTATATTTAATATTTCAATTATTTCAATTTTTAAATTTTTTTTTAAAAAAAAAAATTCAATTTATCAATCTTTGTTGAAGGTACTATGGCTTTTTATACATGGTTATTATTCAAAGAAACAATTTTTTTTTAATTAATTTTCCTTTTTCGTTATTAATTTTATTTTCCTTTTCTTTTCTATGCAATGTTTATCCTAATAAAATTTTGTAGAAGAATTTTTTTATGGCTATTATGTAACATATGTGCATTTCTTTCATTTTTTAATCATTATCTAATTAGCTTACGATCTTATTATTTCTTTTTTAACTATTTCATCTCTTCGTATTTCTCTATTTTATCTAATAGTTTTTATACTTTGACTTTAGTCTATTTATTCCTTATCACTTTTCTTTTTTCAAAAGAATGATTGAAACTTTTTATTTCTTATTCTTTCTTTTAAAAAAAGAAATTGAACAATAATTCTATATACAATATAGGGCAAAAAATCCCAATAATACCTTAACTATTCCAAAATCCAGCTTTTGCACCTAAACAAATTTTTTTTTTTTCATTCAGAACTGACACTTAAACATTTTCTTTGTTCAGATTTTGCACTTCCTTTAGTAATCCCCGTTAACCTCCTGTTAGTGCAACCCATGTGCACAGCATGTAAGATTTTTCAAGGGTATTTTCGTCCTCCAATGAATGTATCAAAAAGGCACTATAAATTCTATTTTATACACTTTAACTTCATTTTTTTACTTTGAAATTATCACCAGCAAGAACAGTTCGTTGATTTTGACCTAAATCTTGCATTTACAGAGTGAAAGCAACCATCAAACTGCAAAAGAACAACACATATAGTATTTTTTTCACCTCATATAGTATTTTTATCACCTCATATTTGAAAAGGTTGAAGTTTTGAACCGGTTTGAAGTGTTGGGAGCCGTTAGAAGGTGAAAGATCAGGGAAATCAAGAAAAATGGTGTTTGATTGGAAGATTAGAAGACAATGAACAACCATATTGACCGTTTTTATCTATACGGTACAACTTAGACCTTTTATTCATGCATTTTTCCAAGAAAGATTTGAACTTTTTGAGTTTTTATATTAGTTTTGGTTGAGTATGGTAATATGAGTTACCTGTTATTTTGCTGATATATATGTTGCCTATGTGTTTGCATGGAGTTTTTATTTTTCATCTATAGTGTATGTAGATTTATGCTTAAGACAATTCCATTTTCTGTCTGATATGTGAAAATTTGTTCTTTTTATTTTCTTTGTTGTCTATTGCCCAAACCCTGATGATGATTTATTCATGTTGAAATTGTACTATGGAGAGCAATGGTGGATAGAGAGGGGATATAGACACTATAAAGGGGGGAAATGGAGATATGTTGATTACTACGATAAGGATAAATTTATTCTATTAGATATCAGTGAGATGTTTGAGAACTTGAAAATGGCTAACATCCCAATGTTGTATTGTTATTTAGAACCCATAGGTGACTTTAAGACTGGACTAAGATTGGTTTCTACTGACAGTGACATCCTAACCATGTGTAGCTGGATACCAAGGTTTAAAGTAATAGAATTCTACGCTAAGAGAAGGAAGGAAAAATAAATAATAAAAATCATTAAAAGTCAACCTAAGTTTAAAAAGCCAGAGCCAAATAAAATGCAGTTGTAATAGAGGAAATTGAGGAAGAAATTTTACAACCAGTGAAACAAAGAATTGTGAAAAAGAGGAAACAAAGAACCATACCTTTGTTGGGATGGTATGGTAACAATGAATTGCAACAAATGGGACAGGAAACAGTAGACATTGAGAAAGTAACAACTGTAATGGCAGCATAAACAACAACAATTGAAAACATTGCAGCAGACATTGATAAAGTTACAAAAGAAACAGTAACAGAAACAATAGACATTGAAAAAGAAACAAAAGTAGAGGATGAAGAGGAGTTAGGGGTAGTGACACAATGTTCTTCTCAAACTATTAGGGTAGAATCTGAGAAATTGAGAGTAGAACCTGAAGTAATAAAAATAGTTTGTGTAGTACCTCAGACAATTAGTGAACATGAGACAGTTAGTGAGCATGTTTTTGAACAAGAGGGCATAGTTGTTAACCATGCACAAGAAGAATAGAGGATTTATCAAGGCAGGCTGGTAGCTGAAGAAGAAAGGATGGAAGTAGATGAGGAAGATGTTATGGAAAAACAGAGACTGTAAGATGACATAGTTGAGGAAGAAAGCATGGAAGTTGAGGGTGAGCATGGGATGGAATATGAGAGAGTGCAAGATCACATAGTTGAACAAGAAATAATGGAAGCTGAAGGTGATCATGAGATGGAACAAGAGAGAGTGCAGAATCATACAATTGAACAACAAAGAATGGAAATTGAAGGTGAGCATGAGATAGAACAAGAGAGAGTGCAGGATCACATAGTTGAACAACAAATAATTGGAGCTTATGGCGAACATGAGATGGAACAAGAGAGAGTGCAAGATCACAAAGCTGAACAAGAGGAAGTGGGAGCTGAGAGGATTCAAGAAGAGATGATTGAAGTAGATGGTGAAGATGAGAGTGATAACTCATCAGATGTTCAGATGAAGACTATGATGCTTCAGGAGCCATAGATGAAGAAGATGAAAATCTCTTAGATGATGAGCTATTTGAAAGATACACTGATGTGAGAGAGGGTTTATCGATGGAACATGAGACAGTTAGTGAGCCAAGTGTTGACCCTACTAACCAAGAAACTGACCAAGCAAGAGACTTTGTTTTGGTTGATAAAGTAAGTGATGAGTTGAGGAGCAGGGGTGTGGATTCAGATGACGAAGATGAGGACAGATACAAATTTTTTTGATTTTGAGAAGGATATGTTAAATCCAACATTTGAATTGGGTATGAGATTTGCAAATGGGAATGAGTTCAAAATAGTAGTTAGAAACTATTGCATAAATGAAGGCAAGACTTGTAAATTTAGACCTAGTGAACCAAACAGGGTGAGGGCAATATGTTTGACAAAGAATTGTGAGTGGTTTGTGTTTGTATCAAAGGAGTTTGCTATTAAAAGTGAAGATTTGGTTTTGAAATCCTTGAATTTAACTCATAATAGTTGTAACCATGTTCGAAAAAATAAATTGATAACAGCCAAGTGTATTGCCAACAAGTACATTGAGAGGATTAGAATGAATCCTAAGATTCCTGTAATATCAATTAGACAACAGGTAGATGAACAGTTTAGAAAAGAGATTTCAAGAACTTTTGCATACAATGCTAGAAAACTTGAAATTAGCATGATAGTTGGTGATTAAATAGAGCAGTATAGGTAAGTATGGAACTATAGGGAGAAGTTGTTGAGAACTCATCCAAACAATTCAAATTAAGCATGAGAACTTTAGAGAGGAAGGAAAACAACCTAGGATTCAGAGGATGTATGTATGCCTAGCTCCATTGAGAGATGGTTTCAAAGCTCATTGTAGACTTATAACAGGTTTAGATGGTTGTCACATTAAAGGTAAATATCCAGGACAACTTTTGACAGCTATTAGCATGGATGGAAGTAATGGATGGTGGCCTGTGGCATGGGTAGTTGTGGAAAAAGAAGCAATAGAACAATAGAAGTAGTTTTTGGAACTACTACAGGAAGATTTGCAACTACCTAATGATGGCTATGCCTTCACATTTATATTAGATAGGCAAAAAGTAAGTCTTTTTTTTTCTTTTCTGTTTCGGTTTTTTTTTTTTTTTTTCCTCAAAGTAACACATGTTGTTTCATTTTTCTGTTTCTATTTTGTAGGGTTTGGATGTTGCATTGGCCACAATTTTTCCCAATTATGATCACAAGTACTGTGTGCAGCACATGTACAATAACTTCAACAAACTTCACAAGGGTAAGCTTTTGAAAGATAAATTGTGGAAGATAGCATGTTCTAGTAATGAATTGTTGTATGAGAATGCAATAACTGAGTTAAAAGAGTATGTTCAGTCAGCATATAGCTGGGTTGCAAATGGACCTAGGCCAAATCAATGGGTAAAGACATTTTTTTTCATCACATATAAAATTTGATATGTTGTGTAACAATCTTTGTGAATCCTTCAATGTACACGTATTAGAGTCTAGAAGTCAATTAATCATAGGTATAATGGAAGGAATTAGGGAGTTAAGCATGTGCAAAATAAAACATATAAGAAGTCAAATGCTGAAACAACCTATTGATGTTAATTAATAGGTGAAAGTAGAAAATGTTGCCCAGTATTTAATTAAGGCTAAAG
This sequence comes from Marsdenia floribunda, assembly GCA_035583425.1. Taxonomy (NCBI): domain Eukaryota; kingdom Viridiplantae; phylum Streptophyta; class Magnoliopsida; order Gentianales; family Apocynaceae; genus Marsdenia; species Marsdenia floribunda. Next base: position 5,494 of record JAXGGT010056631.1, read on the forward strand.
TAGAAAATGTTGTGCTAGAATCTAGGGCTTGGAGGCTAATTTGGAATGGCCATGATGGGTATCAGGTGAAAGATCCTATAGAGCAACAGTTTGTTATGGATTTGAAGAAGAATCATTGCAGTTGCGAGTCATGGACAAGAACATGTATTCATTGTGTTCATGCAATAGCTGCACTCCATAAGAAGGGATTAGATCATCACATTTTTGTTCATGAATATTATACCACTGCTAATTTTTTGAAAATTTATGACAATGTTTTGAAGCTTATAAATGGGAAAGATAAGTGGCCTAGGGGAGAAGGGGTTCTTTTAGATCCCTTGAGGGTATATAGGCAGCTAGGAAGACCAAAGAAAGCAAGGAGGCAAACAAAAGAGGGAAAAGATCATGGGAGAAGAATCAGGAACATCCAAAAAATGTGGAGAAAAGGGACATAACAAAGTAACTTGCACAGCCATTGCAAATACACCTGAGAACGTGCCAACAACAACTAAAAAAAGGGCAACAAAGAAGGTCCAGATCTAAGATTTTTTGTTAGCTTATTATTTTGATCAATTGTATTTTTGTTCTGATTTCATCTACTACATATTTGTCTTAAATTCATCTAATACATATCTACTCTAACATGTACTAACACTTGAAACAATTTCTTTTGATTTTTGAAAGGGAAAGGCAAGGAAGAGTGTTGGTACAAATCAAGGCCAACAGACTGACCAAGAAATGGAGCAGCAACATGAGGAACAACAACAAGCACACAAGCAACAAAGTGGGCATCAACAAGCATAAAAACAGCAATCACATTAGTAGGTTGAGCACCAATCTCAGATGAATGAAGAGGATGTTAGTACAGAAGAAATTTTGAGGAGAGCAACAGAGGTATTGCAGAAAAGTAAAGAAGTGGGAGGGAAAAAACATCTATTCCTATCAATGAACAAGGTGTTGCACAATCGTCTAATGAACTAAATGAACAACCAACAATGGAAGAGGGTAGAGTTGAAGCTAGACAAGTGTGGGGAAGAAAAGGGAAAGGGAAAGGAAGAGCCACAAGATCTTACGAGGCATTTGGGCAAGCTTGGTTTGGTCAATGAGGGCCTAGAAATAAATATTTTACCTAAGGCCTCGCCCAAAGAAGTGAACAATCTTCAATATTATTGTGCCTTTTTTAATCTTTTGTGTGAATACAGTTTCCATTACTTTGAGATAAATTCATTTTTACTTTCAGTTTTGGGTTTGTTGGAAACAATTTACATTTTGTTGTGGGAAAGATTTTGTTTTACTTTAATTTTTGCTCTGTTCAAAACATTGTAAAAATAGTTTTTTGCAAGATTTTGTTTATTTTGGATTTTTGCTCAGTTGGAAACAATGCACATATTGTTGTCCTTCATCGTCATGGTTTGTCAAATTTGTTTTTAGTTGGTGAAGTTAAGCATTTGCAAGTTTGACCATTTACAGGTTAGAATATTTAACCATTCCACGGTTAAGCATTTACAACTGATGAACAAAAATCTTACAATAACAAACTGATAAATAGCTATCAAAAATACAGAAAATAAAGCCAATTTTATTGCCAAAAATTCATAATTGATAGGTACAACAACCAATTTTACATAAATCCTTTTCTTAGGGATTCAATTCCAACATTTTCTTTATATTCCCATTACAATTTGGATATGTAATAACTATTAAAAAAAAAAAAAAAAAAAAAAGATAACCCAACCAATGATACTTGAGATGAAAAAAAAAAAAACCTACACCAAAACCTAGTCAAATCTCTTTCATGGCTTATTTCTTGGACTCTTATAGCTCTCAATTGGGTTTTCTCTTCTAATTTTGTCAATGAAGAAGCAATAATGTCAGCCTCTTCTTCCATAGATCGAATTCGTCTCAACAAACTAGGAATTACTTCAGTTGCTCTACTACAAATTTCTAGATCTATCCACTCAAAAAAATCACATTTTTTACCTTCAATCTTCATGCAAAAAATGGAAAAAATATAAGTTATTCAACCAAATACTTTTGCACAGCCTATGAAAAATAATCCAAATTACCCACCTTCGTCTTATAGGTAGCAAACCTTCGCGATGGATTCTTGTCAATCAACGATGTCTTCACTCGGGTGGTTCTTCCACAAAAACGTTTTGGTAATAATGAGCCCCTATATCTCCACATTTTTTTCCACTGGATTGATGAATTAGAGTGAGAGAAGTAGAGAGAGAAATTGAACTAGAGAGAGAAACCTTGAAACCAAAGTAGGTAATGAAATGAAAAGGACATGGGTAATGTTAATATGGAGGGAATAAACAATGGGTTAGTTGAAAATACCCCTGAAAAACCTCACGTGCTATGCACATGGGCTGCACTAACGGGAGGTTAACGGGGATTACTGACAGAAGTGTAGGATCTGAACAAAAAAGTTAAGTGTCAGTTCTGAATGAAAAAAAAGTTTAGGTGCAAAAGCTAGATTTTGGAATAGTTCAGGTGTTATTGGGATTTTTTGCCCTAATTATATTTATCTCATTTTCAATTCATTCTTACTCTTTTTTTTTTTTCCTCATCATGTGTGTTGACTTCTAAAAGCTATTTAAGTTTTTCTCTTTAATTTATGTTAAATTTCCTATTTTGTTTTTTCTTTTCTTTCTATCTCTTTCATTCTTCTTTACACAATTCTTAAACTTTTTTTTTTCTTGTCTTCAATGTTTTACTACTTCTATCTTTTGATTTTTTTTTTTTCCCCCTTTTTTTTCCTTCTATTTCAAGCTATTTTTGTGTGTTCACATTATACAAAAATTTTAAAAAAAAAAAAAAAAAAATTCAGAGTGCACGAGGTGTCCTGAATGGGTCCCAACTATGGGTAGCACCTTTAACCCATGTCCACATTCAGACTAATCCCCGCTCGAGCCGGGTAGGTCCGTTGCGGGAGGTAAGCTCTAATCCCAAATTTTTAAACGGCTGCATATATGAGTGCGATTTCAATCTCGCGACCTTACTTAAGTTAGGAGAGCACCTTACCAACTCACCTACGCCTTGGGGTTAAATTTAAACAATTTTTCTTTCCTACCAAATGTTGTTCACGAGTAGCAATTTACATTAAATTATAGATGTGATGTTTTATTTTATTATTTTCCTAAATTATTATGAAGACACAATATATCTTATATATATATATATTATGTAAACAAATGACTTAAAATTAAATGAAATATTGATAAAAGTTATAAGTTTTTTTTTTAATTTTAAAATTTATAATTATTTCGATATTTATTATTGTTAAAATTATTATATTATTAATATTATTTAAAATTAGATTTTCACTCTTTACCTTGGGACATATATGTTTCTAGTATATATATAATTTTTGATTATTTCTTTTTCTCTTCCTTTTTTTTCAAATACTTTTCTGCTAAATGTTTTTTGCCCATTATCTTTCTTTTAGTGTATAATTTATTTATGTTTTTTTACTTTCCAATAATTTAGACATTTATTATTAATAATTCAAACTAGGGAAACTAATATTTAATCAACTATTGATTTTTGAAGGGAGTTGAGAATTATAATTGACTAATTATTTGTGTGTAAAGATTAAAGTGAATATTTTATTAATTATATTTGTTATTAGTTTTAAAAATGTATAGAATATAAATATTTACTAAATAGTAAATAATAAATATATTATTTTTATATAGTTTGAATATTTATAAATATTTTTATAGGACAAACTATCTTAGTTGCACTTGAACTTTTCCTAAAATTTAACTTTTGCACCTGCTGTACTAAAAAAAGTTCATAATTTGCACTCAAACATTTAAAAAATCCCACAAACTACCCTTTCATCTATTTTCACCGTTAAGTTGGTCAAACTGTCAAAATTTTGACTTTTCCAAAACAAAACTCATGGACATTTTTGGCCATTCGTAGAAAATTATTATGAAGGTGGTCAATGTTCTTTTCATAGAAAGTTATGAGTCATTAGTTAATTTTATTTTTTATAAAAGGTAAAGATTAAATTTTCTAAAAAAAATATTAAAGGTTAGGGTTTTGAAAACTTTAAATCTCTTTTTCTTTTTTCTGTGTTGCTGTCACCACCGTCGCTACTGCCACATCCACCGCCACCGCCATCACCATCCCTCCTTCTTCTTCCTCTTCCTTTCTAAAGGAATTTGAACTAAATCTCTATATCTCTGTCATCCCTCTTTCTTCTTGAATTCTCTCCTCTTTGCAAGCTCAACTATTGATTTTCTTTTTGTTGTTGGCAATCTTTTATGGACCGGACCGGACCAGTCGTTCGAACTGTAAACCAGCCACAAAATCGGTTTTATTTTATATTAAAAACTGTTTTCTAAACAAATCATGCTAAAAATTGTAAACCGCTTTAGTCTGACCGGTCGGACATGAACTGGCTAGTTAATTTTTGAATCGGCCGAGTTGATATATTTTAAATGTTTGGGGTTAATTTATAAATATTTTAAAATTCAAGTCCTAATTTATATTAAAAAAAAATAGATTTTTCTGAAAGTGAAAACCTAGCATTCTATTCACTTCACACCACTCAAGAAGCGTTGCACTCCGTGAAGAAGCAAAGAGGTAAGCTCCATTTTTTTTTTTTTTTTTGAAATTAAAACAACGATTTAGGTTGGGGGGGGGGGGG
>JAXGGT010056663.1:0-10131 GCA_035583425.1 Marsdenia floribunda
ATTACCAACAAAAATTTTTTGTTGGAAATAACCAACAACATATCTCATAGGTAATTCTACAAAAAAAAAAAAAAAAAATTATGTTGGTAATGTATTTTGCAATCAATTTATTTGATTGGTAAGATTTTTTTTTTTCACCAACTTATTAAAATATTGGTAAATGGAGAAAATTTTGTTGGTACTTACCAGCAGAACTTATAAAATATAATCTTAAATGTAATGACAAACTACCAACAAAAATTTATTGTTTTCAATAAGAATTTTTGTTGCTAATAACCAACTGATTCAAATACTCTTTTGTTGGTAGAAGTTACCAACAAGCGTTTTATCAACGAACTATATTTTATTGACATTTTGTTGGTAGTTCACAAATACCAACAATATTTTGTCCATTACCAACAAATTTTGCTAGCGGATAATCAAACTTTTTCTAGTAGTGGATGAAAGAGGCACTACAAGGCTTAATCATGGTGATGCATGGAAAAGCTGAAGTTCTAGAAGGTTCTAAGCATATTCTACAAGACCTCAATGCTGCACCAAGTATAATTATTTATTTTCAAGTAAAAGATGATGACAAACATTCAAATTTTGAAGACCAAAGCTTGGAGTCCATGATATAAGATCAAGTTATTTGGAACATAAGAAGAAAAATGCCCAATTCACATGATAAGATGTATTAATGAGCTTCTTTTATTTTGCTATATTAGGGCTTATTTTGGCTTTTAGGCTTAGCCCAAACTTTATAATATTAGGGATAGTATTAAGTTGACGTTTCAATGCTTAGTTGGTATTAGTTTTAGGAGATTTCCTAGTTTTAGACAATCTTATATACTATTATTATAGGAACTCCTTTTAATTAGGTATTTTCTGGTCAAATTAGAGTTTCTACATGCTTATATAAAGGCCATTAAAATTCTGCACTAATTTTGGGATGATTATTATAATATTAAGTGATTTTGGCAAGGTTTGCTTTGCTCTCTTGTGTTCTTGGTAGAATACAATATTGACTTATCAAAGCAGTGATTATCCTTTGTAGCATCTTCAAGATTAGGGTTTTACGGACTTAGTTTCCTTAAGGTTCTCATCTTTAATCATACAACTTGTTTTCTAGCATTTCGGGTGCGTAACAAATTGAACCACGAGTTCCTAGAGCGGGTGGTATCAAAAACTAACACCATTAACTTCTATTAAATCAATATTTATAACTTTTTTTTTTTTAAAAAAAAAATTACTAAAATACTTTTAATTTTTTAGATTGATGAGAAAAATAATTTTTATGTATTTTTATAACTTTTTTTAATGTAATTATAATTTTTATTTTGTAAAAATATTATAAATATTGATTTAACAGAAGTTAACGGCATTAATTTTTTAAATTAATTAAAGTGACATGTGTTTTAATTTTATTAGTGTCTTAAAAATATTTTAAAAAAGTATTTTAGGGGATCCCACTCTCTTACACTATAAAGTTTCGAGAATGACAAAATCATGCAGGGGTTAAAATGTGAATAACAAAATCTCAAACTTGCATTCATGATATTTGGTTCATAGAAGTACATGACTTCACCAAAATCATTGCAAGTTATATTATGTTGTTCAGTGTTTGGTTCATAGTTCAATTAACACCAAACATGAAGTATTCTAACCCATAATTTATCCCAACATTTCTATCAAAATGCTATACGAAAAATCTTGTAAAATATATGGGAGATTGTTGGAAAATTATATTACATTTTACAAGATTTTATCTTTCATATATTTAAAATTATATTATCTTATCTTTTTCTATTGTGAGATATATTAATTTGAATTATTTAAAATTATTTTAACTGTTGATAAGGCTAATTCAAATCATCATATTTCTTATTCTATAATTATCTTATTCTTCTCCATGTTCAACGGGATTCCCGTTGAACATTTACATTATCTGAGTAAATGTCTGACACATTCTTATCAGTATCACAGACTTTACCATAATGTTATTTTGAATAAATATAAAAACTCTTTCTTCTTTCTTTAAGTTCAAGTTTTTGATCCTTCTCTCTTCTTCATTTTTCTCTAAATTATATGTTGGGACTAATGAGAAAATATGTCATTTCTGTCTCCCTTTGAATAAAGAAAGAATTTTTTTTATCCTAATGGGACTAAACAGAAATAGTCCTTTAGGACAGTGTCTTACAGTACTCAAGCTTTTATTGAAAAGTCTAACGATATCCAACAATTATAACATAAGCATATTTGAAAATAATCTATGGTTTCATTATATATATATGTATATATGTTTGTCCATAAAACCATTATTCTTTTTGGTTTTATACTATGCAATGATCTCATCTACTAGGCATTCTCTAAATTCAACCCTTGTTGTATTTGTCTCGCCATTATATCTAATGTCACAGCATTCGCTTCTATCGATCTGTGAAAATAGGGAGAAGATATATATTACATGATGTAAAAAGAAACTTATAATTCCTTCTGAAAATGGAAAAAAAAAAACATGTTGTGTTTTATTGATTTTCAAACATCTAAAATTATAATATCCAAATAATATCTTGGCATATATTTTATTTATTTATTTATTATATAAAGTGTATCAAAGAAACACTCTAATCTATACTCTATTGAGACACTTAAGAACGTCTTAATTAATAGTTCATTTTTTTTTTCCCTAAAACACATCATCATTATGTCTTAATTAATTAGTGTTTTCGAGGGATCATTCGATTTATGTATTTTTGTTATTCTAGATAGTCCACAACACCAAGCAGAATAACACAAGCTCCTCTCTGTTATTGAGAGCTTGAGAAGCCAATAGCAATATGGTTGAGACCCTTGACCTAGTTGTCTTTGTCTCCATACATTTTTATACACTAATTCACAAGTGGCTTGAATTAAAACTCACTACGTGATTTTTTTAAAATGGTCAGTTGTAAGAATTTTTATAGAAGAATGAAAATTATCTAAACTCGTTAATTTAACAATTTTTTCTTTTTGGTATTATCAATATTTATCCGAGTCAATGATATATAGATCAATTAATGACATTCGATACTACGATTAAGAACCATCAATAGCACCAGGTCTTTGGATGAACAGGGATGAAGCCCAAGCACTGTTCTTTGAGTAGTTGGTGCAACTCTCTACTTGTTTGGCCAGTTTCCATTCTAGTACATTTTTCGTGTTATCAGAGCTATCGCCACAGATACTACATTTTAGACTTATATTGATCAGTCGTTGGCTGATACATACCGACTTTGACAGTGTATTACTATAGATTCTTTACAAAAAATGCCATATTCGTGGTGGAATCTACACCGACCAGATTAACTTCTAAATTTCCTTTGCATCGTTGCTGGAAGATCATGATGGGGCATTGCGGAATTTTTGATTAATTTAGAGACATTGCAATATAGTATTTTATTATTATTATTATTTTTTTAACTCTTGTTGACTAATCCTTGTTGACTAATTTGAGATAAATCCGTAGAGAGAGACCCCAAGACTATAATATATGACTCAAATGCGACAAATGACCGTCTTTAACATGAGTGAAACTCTGAATCTCTCACTTGGGAAGTGAGACGGAGGAACTTAAATAAAGGAAATCACATGACCATACTACTACTTTTTTCTTACAATATAATATCTTATCTCAATAGAATATTACCCCTTATATTGGTGTTGGACTTATGAGCCATTAAATCTAACCCGTGTGTTGTGGAGTTTGTGGGTTGTGGCTATAATAATTATTAAAAGTTAGTTTTTTGAAGAGAAAATTAGAGAGAAGAGTATACATATAGAAAAAGAAGGACCATAGAGAATAATTCTGATTGGAGGCAAAAGAAAATCTTTGAGACAGTTTTCTTAGGGGTGTATACACACAACTTTATGAATGAAATAAAACTATATAGAAAGCCTGTGAGAGTTTTCTTGAGTTAGAGAAAGATAGAGATTCGAATTGCTAGAGGAAAACATGTGAGAGTTGTGAAGGAGGGCATAATTTATCAAGAATTATAGAGTTATACTTAATTCTTTAGTTCCTAGGATTGATTCAAGGAGATATATAGTGATTGATAGGATTTCGAACTTAAAACATGTTTAGAGATATTTGAAAAATGTTGTACCTATTTTTTATTTTTTCGTAATTTTTTTTTTTTATTTTTTTGAAATTTGCCCCTCACGTAATTTTTTCCTGTAGAGGTTTCCACAGTAAATCTGGTGCTATTCATTGACATTGTTTATTGTCTCTCAATATATATATGTATAAATATATATTAACTTTCCCTAGTTTATTTGTAAATTTTCTCTCATGAGGTTCATTGGCAAATGTTTATTAAGAAACCGATAAGGGTGGTTATAACCCTAACAAGTGGTATCATCGTTAGGTTGCATCAATGCTTTGATATCACTGTTAAGGTTTATAACAAGCCTTGTTGGGGGGCATAATACATATTCTTTGATGGCTAAGGTTCAAATTGAGATAAAGATGCTAAATTGATAGAAAGCAATAACACATGATTTAACCTGAAAAAAATTTAAAGGAAAAACTACGAACCTACTTTAAAATATTTTACTATCAAAGGAAAGTATAAAAGTTCATGTGCACCGTAAAGAAAATTCTTTATGATTTTCTTTTAACATTTGTCAAAGCAAAAACTCTAAGAAAAATCTCTTACAATTCTTGTATGTTTTCTCTCTCTATGAAAAAGCTCCCCATAAACACTCTTTGTCTTTTGGTTTTTTGTGTTTCTCTATGAAAAACTTCCCCAAAAGTTTCTCTTGCTTACTCTTGTTTTTGTGGTTTTATCTCTATCTGATATATCCACCAATTCTACGAAAACTCTCCATAGCTTTTTTTTTTGTTTTTTTTTTTACATTCTCATGTGCACATTATTATCTAACCTACATTCACACAAGTCCACCATATTGGATCTATTATTATATAGTCATGATCCAATTATGTGAAATACACTATCTATCTATTTATAGATTCTTGGTATCTTATAACTTTTGACTTCTAATTCATGTGGACTTGTAAGTATAGTTATCTAATCAAATGTCAAGATCAATTTCTAATAAATCTATTAGGAATTAATATAACTCTAAATATGTCATATATGTCCAATAAATTCAATTAGAAATTCAAGACAAAAAACTTAATAAGTGGAGTTGTTATTGCTGAAGGTTATTTCCATATGTGAACGACCTCTTTTGTCTATGGTTTGTCCTTATCCTAAGTGATGGGAAGATGGTGATCTCCCCCAAAAAGGCTCCCAATGATTTCTTTTGTCTATATTTAGGGATCCAAAAGCAAGGAATAAGAAAACTTACTTTAAGTGTGTGGTGCAGAGGGTCTTTACGAGTTTAAGTTCTAATTGTAATACTCTAAAGTTTCTATGTGACTTTGTGCCCTTTCGAAAGGCACAAAAGTCCCGAAAGACATGCTTTATATATATAAGGGGTAATTCTACATCTTCACATCCTCAGAGAATAGAGCATATAATGGAATTTCGCAAACAACCTCAGCTTCATCCCTAAAAAAACTAGAGATCGATAAAAGGAAATCCTTTCTCCATTTTTGTAGCTCCTCATCTAAGAAAGGCAAGAACGATGCCAATCCTAAAGCTTCCTTTTTGATTACCAAGGGTTTCAAGTAGTTTAAACCTGGTATATATATATCTAATTATGAAGCCATGAATTTATTTGAGTTCCATCCCCCATATGCCACCTCATTTATTTAGTTTGTACCTCAACCATGACATATAATAAACCCAAGAAACTAGGAGTTTTGCCTACATCACCATGAAGAAAATACGATTGAGGAAAGTATTTTAATTTTAGTACTTTTACCATTTAAGATTCTCCAACCTAGTTTAGCCAAAAATATTAAATAAAAGTCTTATGAAGATCCCTAAAAACTAATATTATTTCATTCTTGGACTTACAAATTTTCTTCCCAAGTTTTCCATAAATAGGAAGCTTATTACCCTGCTGTCCCTAAAACATTTTCAAATCATACTCTTTAACTTGTCACAAATTGATTTAGGAAATGAGAAACACTATATTGTATATAAAGGGGCAGCTATAGTTTGAAGCATTGCTTTAATCATAATTTCTATCCCCATAGTTGATAGTAATTTCTCCTTTCACCCCAAAAATTTTCCTCCATATTGTATGTTTAATATATTGAAAATTTTTATTTTTGACTATCCAATCATGAAATGTAATCCCAACTGCTTCCCATCAACAAGTCCCGTTCTCCACTCCTAGGTACCTTCCCATACTTTTCTCTTTTCAATTGGTTTGTACCAATTTTTTTGAAGGAAAATAATTTGAAGGTTTACAAGTTGCCCAAAAATGGCCTCATATTTGTATACCACCATAGTTACGAGCTCAAATTCATGTTGCTTGGTTTTAGTGGAAACGAGACTATCATATGCAAAAAAAAAAAAAAATTGTGAGGAATGGAGGTAGACAATTGGCTAGAAGACATTCCATGTAATTGATTATTTAGAACTTCCTATAATGTAATATAGTTGAGAAACCTTCCAAGTAAACAGTGAATAGAAATAGGTAGCTAGAGGGATCACCTTGATTCAAACCGTGGTTGGGCTAGAAACTTTGAGAGGGTTTTCCATTTATCAAATCAGGAGAGGACGTTAAAGTGATATACTCCATGATAATACAAATAATCAAAGTAGCATGGCTCATAAGAAACCCCATGCTATTTTGCCGTATGCCTTTTACATATCTAACTTTATAGCTAATAAATACGTTAAAGAATGTGGTGTACACTTTAAATTGTTAAAAGCCTCTAAATCTATAAACATATTATATGTAACTAATCTTCTTAAGAACAAATGCAAATTAAGCCCCGTCAATAACTTCATGAAAAAAATATTTGATCTTTTTTGCTACCACATCAAAAATATGCTTATAAATTATATCATACAAATTGATTGGTCTAAACTACTCCATGTTACTATCTTCCTTCACCTTTGATAAAATTTCAATCCCTATATGCTGACCTTACCTTCATGAAACTAAAAATAAAATCAATCACTATAAACCCTAATAACATACTAAAACTTTTCCAGAAATATACTATATTTCATCTGTTCCTTGAGCTTTATTATTTGGTGACTGAAAAAATGATTATTCACTATCTTTTACATTGAAAGAAGTTTATTTTCCCTTCTCTAGTACACATGCAATCTTCCCTACTCCTTCGTTTCTAGTAAGTATCTCCCTTAGAAGATAGTTCTTCGATCTTCTAACGTATCTCAGGTTCCCTTGAAGGAACAAAATTAGGGCAACAACTAGGTTAGTAAATTGAGTTTTTTCAATCGTGTTATCTCCTATCGTGTATTGCCAAATGCTACCTTCCCCCAATGCCTAGACTTCTCATGGGGTTTCTACTACCATTTCGATCATATCAATGGATTAATGGAATTTGGAAGGTTGTCATGCCCATTCAAAGACCTATTTGCTCTCAAAATCGTTCCACTTGAACATATCAAATCTTGGGCCGGGGGCACAAACCATTTACCTACTGTCTACCATTTCATTTAGTCATGTTGAATGAGTGAAATTTGGTGCACTGCATATTGGGAGAAATATGATTCCAATTCTAATTTACCAGGCCATGGTCCAATTAACCTTGCTACGTACATATCTAGAACTATTACATTCATTAATCGCATCTCAAACATCTTCTATCAACTTTCTTCCTCTCTCCAATCACCTGATTTCTCCTTTGAGTGTAATATTTCAATAAAATCACCCATGCGGAAATATAGATTGCATTTGGACAACCATTGGTTTTTAGTTTTTTCACTCATTCTCTATCAAAAATTTATTGCAATTGGACATGTTAGAGGTTGGTCGGCCAAAATTGAGATGGAAAAGATAAAACCTATAATGGTAGCTGATTAGATGTATTGGGTAGTGTACTAGCTAGTTGACCAAGTTCTAATTTTGTATGGTTATTTTATATAATTGTCATACAGTCACATCAACCACTTTACTAACAATCTAATAATTATATGATTATTACAATTATAAAAATCTTTTTTTTCTTAAAATAAAATCTTATTCAAACAACTATTTACCAAATATATATATATATATATATATTAATTCTCATAAAAAATTAAATTCTAATATTTTCAAAATAAATTTCATTCAAGATAAGAAAAAATAATATTTTCCTAAAAAAAGAAAAGGAATAACTGCCCAAATACAGTCTTAATGTTTCGTATGATGATAGTCATATTAAATTCCATGACAAATATCCAAAAGTTTGCAGGAAACCCTTAACCTTTTTAACGTCTTTCTCTTTTCTTTTTTCCTTTTAGCACTTTATAATTAATTAATGAGTATTAATTCTAAAGAAGTAATTAAAAATTTGGTAAAAAAACATTAATGAATTCTGCTTTAAAAAATTTCATAATTTCTTTAATGTGACAAGGTAAAAAATAGCAAGAGAGAGACAGAGAGAGAGTAATATATTGTTACCTGAGTCCGTTTGTTTGCTGGAGAGTAGACAAGAACCTCGGATACCAAATCTGCAGAATGGCTGCCATTTTTTGAACAAGCCAATAACCCTCGTGGCCTGGATCGATAATAGGTCGTAAGGATCTGACTTTTCGATACTTTCTCGATTGACTTAAAATAAAATATATGAGGTGTTCTACAGGGACTGTTGTTGATGGGCAATCTCGTGTCCAACATGTAATGTGGAGGACGATAATCAAAACCTGTCCATGTCTTGAAGGTCTCAATAGGTTTTTGAAGCCAACTTCGGGGCACTATTTTCTCGTAGATATGGACTGAGTATCCCCAGGATATTGAGATTGACCAGCTCTTTTGCCTTTGGTAGCAGATGGTTTGCTGCAGCATGCGAGATTGGTCAAGTTTTGCTGCTTTCATCAGGTGCTTAGTCGATTCTAAACTGTCCATTTCAGGGAAGATTGGCTCTAAGAAATCCAAGTGATGAAGTGATAGTAATGGAGATTTTGGGTGGGTTGAAAGGAGGCCAGATATGTCTCCATGTAAATCCATCTGTAGAGAAAACAATAGTAATTTGTGTAATTCTTTTTTTTTTTTTTTTTTTTGGCTAAAGAAAACAGCAGTAATAAATATTACGTACTAATTCTTGTCTGTTTTTGAGGGAGAGGTTTAAATTTTATTAATTGTCTTAATAAAGCACCATTATTTAAGATAATATTGTTAAATTAAGTTGCCAATTGAGAAATATGATTCAAATACCCAATAAAGTTATTTTCGATAAAACTAAAAGGTATGGTTAAGATGATAAATATAGCAATTTTTATTAGTCTACGCTTTTAGAGCCACTGATAATTTAATTTTATTTAATATAGTACTAAAGTAGGCGTTGTTAAATTTGTTTATTAATTATTTTTTGAAAATTTTGCGACACTTTCACCTCTAATATATCTTAAATTCATGACCTTTCGAATCATAAGTGATGCTGCTATCAACTGAATTACGTCTTTTTGACGTCTATTAATTTAGATAAATCATATATAGGTTTAGGTTTCAGTTATTGTATATTTTAAGGTCTAATATATATGCAATAGTTAAGAGAGATTGGAACTAGATACAATTCAACCTAAAGAGATTATAATAGGTATCTTGACATAGACTTACATGATAAATTTTGATATTGGAAATTTCTTGCTTTGGTGGAATAAATATTTTACTTTTTTGAATTATATCTTATATTTTTATGTTTATATTACAAGATTTTATAATTATTTATGATTACCTGACTTCGTCCTTTTTACAATTTCATTTTTTAAATAATTATGTTATTTTGGTTATATATTCATCATGTGGTCATATAATTACAAGAGTTATTGCATTGAAAATTATACCCATGTGATGAAAACATTACCAAAAGGTCCAAATTATTTGAAAAAATTGGTTGAAAGAACTAAATTAGGTAATGGAAAATAATTGTACGATTTAATACTATAATAAAAATCTAATTTGTTTCAAGGAAAGAGGGGAAAAAAAAAAACGAATTTAATTACCTGGTGAAAACCTTTATGGGGAGAAAGATTAACTCCAATATCAGCAACGCATTTCATTGTAATGAGATCGGCA
>JAXGGT010056690.1:0-10129 GCA_035583425.1 Marsdenia floribunda
TAACTCAAATAATTAATCAAATTAAGATCACAAAATAAATAGTTATTTAAGTAGGAACATCTAAAATAAGAATAAAAGTAGTTTGGACAATAACCAATGAAAAAATATTAACTAAAATATAAAAATATTTACACAAATTGTTATTTAAGTACTTATATATATATAAAAAAAAGTTATTTAAGTAAAAACATTTAGCCAAAAGATATATAAAAGTAATTTGGGAAAATGAAAAAATATTAACTAAAATATTTAAATAAACTTTTCATACAAAAAAGAAATAGTTATTTAATATTAAAAAAAAAAATTGGGCTTGGAATAAAATTATTTTGGATCAACAACTAAAATATTTGATAGCAAAAATAAGCATCTCACTAATACATTGAAGGAAAACATATAGACAAAAAAATTAAAGAACAATATTTAATTTCAAAATAAAGATTTTCGGCCAATAATTAAAATAATTGATAAAAAAATAAATAATTAACTAAAACATTTTAAATCAATAATTAAACATTCAATCGAAATATTTTGACAACAAAACAAATAATTGAGGAAAGCATAAATACAACGGATAAAGAGACTGTAACGAGTAACTAAAATAAATTATAGGGTAAACTATCTTAGTTGCTCCGGAACTATTCTCAAATCCAGCTTTTGCACCTGAATTAAAATTTTTTCATAACTTGCAATCCAACTTTTAAAACATTCCACAAATAGACCTTCTGTCAATTTTGGCGGTTAAGTTGGCAAACGGTCAAAATTTTGACTTTCTCAAGTTAAAATTCATGGGCATTTCATTCATATGAAAGTAATATGAAGGTGGTTAAAAAATTTGAAAAATACTTACTTTCAAGAATTAAAAAGGTGATTATTTATTTTTATTTTTTAAAAGCTACAAATTAGGTTTTATCTTCTTCTTCTTCTTCCCATTTCTGTGTGTTGCCGCCGCTATCACCACTGAAAAACCTAATTCTTTCCACCCCTTGAAACAAACTATGATGTAAAAAAGAAAAGGAAAAAAGCATTTGCAGTGGAGTTTGGTTTCTTATCCATCCATTAGAGCCATCAAGAAACTTACAACCACAAGAAAGTCAAACCATTCCCCTTTTCAATCTTCCCCATATGAAACCTCTCTGCCCAAAGGTTTTCATAGCCTTGCTACATAATTAAATTTAAAAAATAATGATAATAATAACTCCGACAAAAAAAAAAAAATCCAACAAATAACACCACCACAGCCCCAAAGAAGCCCACTAATTCTTCTCGTCGAGTGATAACATTTGGAATTATATATTTTGGACCCACTATACTTAGTATTTAATACATCTGCTATACCATTCTTTGGACTTTTATGTGTTATCTTAGTTTATCAGGGTGATTTGGATTATTATGCTTTAATGGTGTTGATATTAAATTATTGGGCTATTAATTGTGCTTTTATTCTATTTCATGTCCAACTCCAAATGACTTTGAAGAACTAGAACGGGTCTCATGTTACAACTAGGTGAAGACCTAATATGCAAGCAGATTTGGGATATAAATCGTGAGAAGGAGAAGACTGAGGGTGATGCACGGAAAACTTTAGAAATCATGAAGGAGAAGGCCTAGCTTGATGGCAGCGTAAAAACCCTCGTAATCAATCCAAGGGAGGAGGCCTCCAGGGCAATTTAGAGTTCCAGAACATCATTGATTTTAAGTTGTATTCTTATTTTCAGATTTGCTTTCATTAGAATTTGAGATTGAATGTTTAGTTGTTTGGCTAGATTTTCTTTGAGATTGGACTTTGTTTTGTTGACGATTGTTAATTGAACTTGTGCGATCATCTATTTAATTGTTTTCAAATCTGGATGTATCATGTATTCATGAATTGCCATGATTTTCACAGAACTTAGGTTAAACATGAGTTGATGGATCAAACGATTGCCCAGGAAGTTATATTAGTGCTTAATCGAATTCTAATAGATTGTTAGTAGGTGATTGGAATAATAATTAGCGATTCCACTTAGTATTCAATCAAGGGATCAGATTAGCAATTCGAAAATATTTAGAAGAACTAGGAAGAATTAAACTGGAACTCAACCCTGGACTGATTATAGATTCTCATTATTGTTTGCATTTAATTTCATGTAATTTGTTTGTTTTCGAACTTCTGCTAAACATAAGATTTTTGCGCCCCCCCCCCCTTCAACTTAAATTGAGATTAGACAATTTCTTCAATTCTGATTTAACGATTAGGGCTTTCTTGGGAGACGACCTGGTGAGCACTGTACTGCTTACAGTTTAAATTATTCTTGGCCAGTTTGACGACAGCCGCGAATTTTCTCCTTACCATCGGGTTCCGGTGCATTGCAGTGGACCTGAAACCAAAACTGCCACTACTGCCACATCAATCAAGTATGCTGGTCTTCTTCATCAAGTTCAAGTGCATAGAAGCGGACCTTTAAACCGCAGAAACACCACCATCGCCACGGGAATTAAGTATTTTGACATGAATAATCTTGTTTTTGATGACGAATAATTTCCATAGGAAGAAGAATGAAGGATGATGATGGTGGTGTTGGTGGCGATAGCGACGGCGAGAGTGACATAGAAAAAGAGAACTAGAGATTTAAAATATTAGAAACCCTAATTTTAAAATTTAAAAAAATTTTAATCTTTAACTTTAAAAATATTAAAAATACATATTGACCCATCAATGAAATGATCATTGACCACCTGCATATTAATTTTATATGAATAGACAAAAATGCCCATGAATTTTGTCTTTAAAAAGTCAAAATTTTGACTGTTTGCCAACTTAGCGGTCAAAATTGACAGAAGGACTATATGTGAAACTTTTTAACAGTTGGAGTGCAAGTTATGAAAAAAATTTAATTTAGGTGCAAAAAGCTGGATTTGAGAATAGTTTAGGACAACTAGGATAGTATGCCCTAAATTATATCAAAAATAGATATTTAATTTTAATATTTAGATTATTAGAGACATCTGACCAAAATATTTATGCTAATAATCAAACTAGTAACAAAAACAGTAAATCATTTTACTTCTTTTGTCAATTCTTATTCAAATAATAACTAAAATCACACGTGAAACTATGATTATGTTTTACTTAAGTTTTGAAATCTCACACTTTGAAGCTAAAACTCACACGTACTGAATTTAGCATATAATTGCTTCTCCCTTAAGATTTTTAGCACTATCCATAAGTGTTCAGCATGTTGCTCTTCTGAAGGAGAGTAAATCATGATATCATCAACAAACACCACCACAAATTTATCCAGTTGCTCCTTCAACACTCTATTCATTAGATCCATGAATGCAGCAGGGGCATTCGTTAACCTGAAAGGCATAACCTGAAATTCATAATGACCATACCTCACTCAAAATGTTGTTTTCGGAATATCTTAGGCCTTAATTCTCAACTGATGGTAGCTAGATGTCAAATAAATTTTGGAGAACATTCAAGCTCCCTTCAACTGGTCAAGAAGATCATCTATCCTCGGAAGTGGATATTTGTTTTTAATGGTGATCTTATTCAACTCTTGATAGTCAATTTATAATCTCATACTTCCATCTTTCTTCTTCACAAATAACACAGGAGCACCCCCAGGTGAGACACTCGGTTGAATGAACTTCATATCCAAAAATTCTTGCAATTGAGTCTTCAACTCCTTCAATTCAGTAGTTGCCATCTGATATGGGGTCTTCGATATTAGTTCTACTTCCGGTATCTAGTTGATTTCAAAATCAATTTCTCTCACCTGTAGTAATCCAGGCAATTCTTCGGGAAACACATTTGGATACTCCTTAACCACTGGTATCTCTTCTAATTTACCATCTGATCTTGATACGCCAAATATCCATCACAACCTTTTTCCATTGCTCTTCTAGCTTCCATAGATGAAATAATAGGCAAGTTCTTCTCCACTTTAGTTTATATCCCATGTTGAAAGAAAAATTCTGATCACCTAGGAATTCCAAACTTCACTTTCTTCGCTCGACAATCTACAACAACATAGTTTTTAGACAACCAATCCATAACCAGAATCACATGAAAGTCTCTCATTTGAATTAGAATGAGATTGACACTCAATTCCAGATTAGTTATGTGGACAAAACAATCCTTAAGTATCTTCTTAGACACCAACACCTTACCACATGGAACAGACACACAATATTGCTTGTCCAACTGATTAGGCTTAACTCCTAAAACATTAGCAAATCCTTTTGAAACAAAGGAGTGCGAAGCACCACAATCAAATAAGACCTTCGCAAGCAAGAGTTTACTTCAAGCGTACCTATGAAATAAAAAGTATAGTACACCACCATCAAATAATGCTTTAGCTAGCAAGAAATTAAATACAATCATACCTGTGACCACATCGCTAGAATTCTTAACATATTCTGTCATCAAAGCAAACACTCTGGCATTCGGTTGGGGGTTCATTTGCTTCGCTGATTCTATAGGCCTGCTCAAAACCACTGGCGCAATTTCAGGACAATTCCTAATCTTGTGTCCAAATTTTTCGCATTTGAAACATGCTCCAGTCTTCCATCTGCACTCATCAAGATGAATATTATTACAAGTCTCACATGGTTTGCATTGATATCGAATTACTACTTTCCTGAAAGGAAACTACCTCACTCCCAACTGAGGACTCTTTGAGGTAGACATCAAATTTTGGCCTAGATTTTTGGTTGGTCTCGGTCTCTTAAGTATCCTAGTAGCATCAGCTCTCTTCATATCTGCCTCCACCCTGATAGTAGTTTCATATATCTTAGTGTAACTTTGCAATCAAACAACAACCATTTTACCTGGAGTTCTCCAAAGTAATCCATCTCAAAATCTCAAGAGTTTTAGGTTCTCATTAGCCATAAACTCTAGAACGAATCTCTCCAAGGAATTGAATTTGGCTGCTTATTCTACAATTGACGTTCCTTCTATTTGCTTCAAGTTGAAAAGCTCTCTCTGACGTTCCAATCGAAGAGTCTCTAGAAAGTAGTTATCCAAAAAAGCCTTCTTACATACCTCCCAAGTTAGAGGATGACCCTCAGTGACATATGCTATTGCAGCACCTTCCCACTATCTCTCTGCCACTCTAGTGAGGAAAGAAACTGCTAAATATGCCTTCACATTCTCAACCACCTCAAGTGCTCGAAAGTTCTTCTCTAAATCCTTGAGCCACTTCTCTACAAGTTCTGGATTAGTAGTTCCCTCAAAGCTCGACATGCTTGCCTTCCAAAGTCGCTCATAACATGATCTTATCCCACACTCAGCTTGCTTAAGGCGATGTTCTTGCTCCACCTGCCACCTCAACTGCTCTTCTTGAAGGCATTGTTGGGCCTTCATAGTTTGAGGCATCATAGAAATGGTTGCAGCTAAATCAAGCTATGGCATAGAATGCCCAGTACCTTCACTTCTGTTAGCAGAAGTTCCACGAGCTACATCCCTCAGTGGTACATTCAAATCATCATCTTGTTCTCCTACCTCGCTATTAAGGTTCACATAATAAACTCTAAAAGTTCCTCACCTTGCCATCTAAGCAATGATTGCAAAATACAAACACATATCAAGTAAACAGGTTAGGAACCTAATATAGAAGTCTAACATTATGCTAAAATTCACAATTCTTACTTCAGATTCTAAGGATTTGCAATCTATTGCTCTGATACCACTAAATGTCACACCCCATAATCGAGACATAATACAACTGTAGCCTCAAGATTTCCCCTAAGAGCACAAGGTCTCTATCTAAACTCAAAACATAAATAATATTCACAAAAAAAAAAAAAGAAAAATAACAAATCCAAATCCTTTAATAAGTCCCAAAAGAAATTCCAAAAAGAATTACGACAATCTCCCAAATGATCAAAACAGAATTAGGGGTCCCAAACTTATTAAAAACTAACAAATCCAAAAGAACAATTATTGAATCCCAAAAGCAAATAAATTACTAAATAATATCTATGACTAAAAACGAAAGTCAAGCTTTACCTACTTTCTTATTCCTCGTCACTAAAATCTGTAAAAGAAGGGAAAGGAATGACCTAGAAGCCCAGTGAATAAAAAAATACTAATTTTCCTTTTTTTTCGAAACATTCAAAATTAGTAATTGAAAAGAAATAGGAAAATTCTCTATTTTGGTCCTATAACTACTTTCGTTTCTTGAACTTAGTCCAAAGTCTTAAAAAATCTAGAACTTGGTCCTACAACTATTTTTGCTTTATGAACTTGATCCTAAATCTTAAAAAATCTTGAACTTGGTCCTATAACTATTTTTGTTTTCTTAACATTGGTCCTTCCAACCAAATTTATGGGATTTTTATGTTGTTTAAGTCACGTAAAAAATATACCCTTAGTCTTATAAGGGCATTTTATGACAAAAGATTGAGTATTGTGTTTTCTTCCTTACTTCTCAAGTGACTTAAACGATCGAAAATTCTCACAAATTTCATCAAAAGGACCAAGTTAAGAAAACAAAAATAGTTATAGGACCAAGTTCAAGATTTTTTAAGATTTAGGACCAAGTTTAGAAAAAGAAAATAGTTATAGGACCAAATTCTGGAATTTTTAAGATTTAGGACCAAGTGCAGGAAACAAAAATAGTTATAGGACTAAAATAGGGAATTTTCCAAAGAAATATTTCAGGATAATCAATCAACTAAACAAAATAAAATTCCCATAACAATTTCAAAAACACACAAAAATATCACAATTTCAAATTCAAATTCTTTTAGGTAGGCTCAAGCAAGTTTAGACACTCGTTGGTTTAACCGAATTCGGCCCTAGTCGTACTCCCGCATGGACAGCCAGGACTTATATCAAATCTGGAGCTTTTTTACTATGCTCTATGGGTTCAAAAAATTATCAAATGTAGAACATGTTCCCCCAACTAATTCCTAATAGGCTTGAGCCAAAAAATTATATTTATTTAGGGAAGACTTTAAATAAATTTAACAATAACTCCAAGAACTGAAAAGAAAATCAAAATCAAAATTTAAGGCTGTGTTTGGACTAACTTTTATTTTGAGTTGAGTGAGTTTATTTTAAATTGAGTGAATTTTATTGCAGAAAACGAGAAATTACTTTTTTATAGTGAAAAAATTATCTAGTAAATGGGGTGCAAAAATTAGTATGTGACCTATTCTTGAAAGAGAGAGACAAAAAGAAAAAATTCAGTTCATGTCCAAATAAAAAGACTTAACTTATTTTGAAAATAACTTACTCGACTCAAAATTAAATCTAATTTAAAAACAGCCTAAAATTTTTAAAAAAGTAATTATTAGAATAAATAATAAAATAAATAAAATCTTTAAATAATAATGATAATAAAAAAATAACATCGAAACCATCATTATTCTTATTATCACAAGAAAGCAGAAGAAACAAAATAAAAACAAGAAAAAAAAAAAAAAAAGAATTACAGTACCGGAAAACAGTAAGTAAAAGAGAGAGTAATTAATATACATATATATAACCAAAAGAAAATAATAATAATATAATAGTAAAAAGTAATAATAGTGACTCATCAAAAAAAAAAAAAAGAAGTAATTATAGTGATCAGACCACCAATTTGCAAAGGGGAGTGCATACATATATATATACAATCTCACATATTTGTATATATATACACAAATAAAGAAGAGAGTGAGATTGATAATAATGAATAGTAACCTTCCTTCCATGTCAGAAAATGAGAGCAAGAAGAAGAAAAGAATAGAAAGCTTGATGCGGAAATCGGTAAAAAAGGAATAGTTCAACCATATATATTCACGGCCTCCAATAAATATATATATACGAATCTTCAAGTCTTATATATATATATAAATAAAAAACAGAGGAAGGATTTTTTACTGAAAACAATGGAAACGGAAGAACAAGAGCTAAAAGAATAAATTTTATAAACAAATCAAATACGAACAAAATTGAATATTACCTCTATGATCTCTAAATTAAAATATGAAATCTCTATTCAATCAACAAATCTCAACTTAATATCTTAAAATTAGCTTAGGCTCTGTTTAAAAATCTAAAACACCAAATCTAAGTTTAAAGAAATTGAGAAATTCACTTACCTCGTTAACGATTGTTGATTGGATTCTCTCCAACTGTTCCTGATGATTGACCACCTCTTAGAACATAGACGTAGCGTAAACGCTCTCTAAAATTTAGTAACTCCAATAATGAGGAAACTAAACCCTAATCATAATATAAATTAAATTAAAAGATATTAAAAGATAAATATTTGTCACTGAAAATTGTGACTTTCTTTATTTGCCTTAATAAAAGGGGTTGGGCTTTACAATTTATGCATTCTATGTTTAGGAACTTTTTAACTTATTTTTTAGGCCCTCTAATTTTTTACAAGTTCCAAATTTAATCCTTTTGGGTGGAAAATTTTTTTGACCAAGTTAACGCAAGTCAGTAAGTCAGCAAAATTAATGAGAGCAAAATCATCATTTCATGTCTTAAAAAATTTTAGAAACTTTTTATGGTTCAAGTTTAGTCCTTTTGAATTGAATTAAAAATATTGTTAGAGATGGATTCAAACCATGTACCTAATGTGTGGGACAACATTCTAACTCGTTGACCATCCTTGATTTTATTTTTATTTTAATACATTTTATATTACCTAGCAATGTTAACCCCTACATATTGCTCCATCTCCTCCTATAAACCTTAGAAACTCAATGAACCCTAGAAACCCTAAAAACGCATAAAGCCTATAAACCCTGAAAACCATATAAACCCTATATACCCTAGAAACCCTAAAAACCCTAGAAAATCTAAAGACCTTAGAAACCCGTAGTTTTTTTTTGGATTTCTAAGGTTTTGAGGGTTTCTAGGGTTTTAGGGTTTTCAGGGTTTTTATGATTCTAGGGTTTATTGCGTTTCTAGGGTTGTAGGGTTTTTAGGTTTTCAAGGTTTTTAAATTTTCTAGGGTTTATAGATTTTCTAGGATTTTTAGGGTTTCTATGGTTTCTAGGGTTTATAGGGTTTCTAGGATTTTTAGGGTTTATAGGTTTTTTGGGGTTTATGGGTCTTTCTAGGTTTTTAGATTTTCAGTCTCAATTCTATTTTCGAACAGTTGGTTCAGTCCTTAATTTTTTTTTAGCCCTATTCTATCCTCAATCAATTTTTTAACTTTTAATTTAGTCCCCAGCAGGTTCCTTAACAAGTTGCGTGTAATTTTTTTTTTTTTAAATACAAAAGGTGTTTGGGAAAATACCCATTAATGTGGTATTAATGCAATTGTCAAAAAAAAAAAAAAAAAAGGGAAGAAGAAAAAAAAACCATTTTCCCTTTTATCTTTCCTCTTCATTCCACTTTCTTCTTTTATTTTTTCCCAGTTCTAATATATTTTCTAACATAAACCCTCATCTCTTCGTCATTTTTCTCTCTAAATTAACCATAGTTTAGGTTCATATTTACTCCCATATATTCACAACTAAAAACCCATTAGTTTAATCCCCCCCACCAAAAAAAAAAAAAAAAAAAAGGAAGACCGAAAACAATCTCGTATCACAACTACTGGCGTCCTTTTGCAAATTAACCTCAGTTGTTTTTGTTTTGTTTTTTGTTTTTTTTTTTTTTCCCTTTTCAATTGTCAGTATATATATTTGTGTGTATATATATGTCTGTTAACCATTTCACATTTTTCCCTGTATGTATGTTAACCATTAATTCAAATATGTATGTATATATATATTATCCTTAGGCAAAACCGTTACATATTTAAAACCATTATCCTTTGAAGAATCGATGCAAAATGTTTTGAGATTTACTCTTAAAGGCAAATATTTTAATGTCTTTAAATCTTCTTAAACATACTTGCTTCATCTAAAATGCTTCTTTCATAAAAGGAAAAGTAAAAACTAAAAAATTACGACTGTAAACATATTTACTATGCTTCTTTAAAAATCTTTACAATGCTTCTTTCATAGTAAACGTATTTACTATTACCACTGTTCATAATAGTAAAACCCAGTTTGAAAATCAACTCCATGAATAACCCAGTTTGAAAATGGAGGAAATTTTTAGCCTTAACGCACACAGTGTGTGCGTTATTGCACAGTAAAACGCACCCGCGGTGTGCGTTTTTTATTAATTTAAAATTAAAAAAAAAAA
>JAXGGT010056748.1:0-10122 GCA_035583425.1 Marsdenia floribunda
ATAGAATTGTATAACCCTATAATTTTTTAACTGTTTTAGTTAAAAAAAACATTTTATTTTAATATATATATATATATATATATATATATATATGTATGTATATATTTGAAACTTAAAAAATTCAAAATAAAGACTTTTGACTTATTTTATCAAAGTTCAATTTATTTAGGATTAAATTCACTAATATTTTTCAAATAATACAAATAATAGAAAAATATTAAACTAATGATTACTCATTCCATTATAGGTTCAATGTCCCAAATTGGAGGACTTAACTTTGGGTAAGCTTAACATATCAGGAGTATTTTCTCCACTTTTCTTTAAATCTCTTACTGTCTTGGAAGGATTGGCCCTAAATAGTTGTGAGGAGTTGGAATATATGATTTTCAAAGAAGGAGAAACTGCCGAGGGGGAGTTTATACAAATGGTTCCTTTGAAGACTTTTTATCTAAATAAACTGCCTAAATTATGTGGATCAATTTTTCAAATGAAACACAGTATGATATTTCCATCACTTGAAGAAATCATAATTGAAGACTGTCCCATGGTGGAGAAATTTTCCTTTGGATCTCCCCATTTACCCAATTTAAAAAGTGTAAGTGGATTGCAGAGCGCTGAATTGGTTGCCAATTTTTTCCCTTACAAGGAGGTACGCATGATTAATTAAAGGGAAAATAGCCGGTTCAGTCATAGTATTATTTTCGAATAGCCGGTTCAATCCTTAAATTTTATTTTTAGCCAAATGTCATATTTAATCTATTTTTGACCTTCTAATTAGGTCCTCCAGCAGGTTTTTTCATTGGTTACCTGTAATTTTTTTTTTTTTAAATGTAAAGGGTATTTTGGTAACCTCATCCCCAACCCGTTGAATTTCAAATTCCCCTTTGGCTTTGTCGGTGGGCTTGAAGAAACACCGAAGTGGGTGCTCGTCGGTTGACGTGAAGAATTGTGCGAACAGGTTGGTTTTTTTTTTTTTCCTCTCTATGGTTTCCGATTTTAGCGTGTCTGTTCACTTGAGGAGACATTATATCAAATGTTTCAATGCCTCTCAGAAAGGTAAAATTCAACACTTTTCATTTCCCTTCTAGTTTTTTTTGACACAGAAACGATCGTAATTTGTCCTCTTCCAAGCAAAATGGTTTAAACCAAACACAAATTCAAGAACGTAGCACTTTTTCTGTGTAAAAAAAATCTAGAAGGGAAATGAGAAGTGTTGATTTTTACCTTTTTGAGAGGCATTGAAACATTTGATATAATGTCTTCCTCAAGTGAACAGACACGCTAAAATCAGAAGTCAAAGAGAGGAAAAAAAAAAAAAAAACCAATCTTTTCGCAATTCTTCAAGCCGACTGACGAGCACCCACTTCGGCCTTTC
This sequence comes from Marsdenia floribunda, assembly GCA_035583425.1. NCBI lineage: Eukaryota > Viridiplantae > Streptophyta > Magnoliopsida > Gentianales > Apocynaceae > Marsdenia > Marsdenia floribunda. The sequence goes on from JAXGGT010056748.1 coordinate 1,376, forward strand.
TTCAAGCCCACCGACGAAGCCAAAGGGGAATCTGAAATTCAACGGGTTGGGGATGGGTTCTTAGGGTTTTTCCTTCAATTTTTATTTTACCAAAATACCCTTTACATTTAAAAAAAAAAAAATTATAGGTAACCTATGGAAAAACCTGCTGGGGGACCTAATTAGAAGGTAAAAAATAGATAGAGGATGACATTTAGCTAAAATTAAAATTTAGGGACTGAACCGGCTGTTCGAAAATAGTACTGGAATTGAACCGACTATTTTCCCTTAATTAAATAACTTTATTTTACATTCTCAATTGTCTATTTTATATAACATTTAGTTGCATGATTTTCACATACTTATATATATTTTTAGTTTGATTTTAAGAATTCTTTATCCACTACACAACTCCTTTCATGTTTCCTTTCTTTTTCTTCTTCTTGTTCATTTCTCTCTCTCTCTCTCTCTTTTATTTGTTACACTTACTATATTTTTTAATAACAAAAAATTTAATATTCTTCATTTGTTTGCTCTTTTATTGGAAATGTGATGAGTATTAATTGTAAAATATTAAATATAAAGGTATTAAGAAAAATGATGAGTTATATATATATTATTTACATTATTGAAATATTTATATATAATTAAAATTTTTTTATATACTTATGAAGTGTGATTAAACAATCATTCATATATATGTTACTAATTTCAAATTGATTTCAGATGTTTTCTCGTGAAATTCATTCGGAGAATAATTGCTTCATCATATCTCATAAAGATATCTCTTTTAGTTCTAATACGACACTACATTTTTTAAGATTGGATTCAAGGTAAATGTAATATATATGTATATATATATGTACTTGTATGTGTGTGAGTTTGTTGCATCATATATAGTAACTTAACACATCAATGAATTTCAATGTTGTGCAGTGAAAGCTTTGTTGGTGTTGTATCGAATGCTTTATTTGAAGAGAGAGATTGTGGGAAAGTTTAAGATAGAAAAGATTCGAAAAGGAATTGAATACGAGGTTATGCTGATTATAATGTTATTGAAGGAATTTGATTGGAAAGATCCAATTGAAATAGAACTGAAGCTATCTGAAGGAAGCAAATTTCAACGTACTGAGATTCTAAATAACCATCCAAAAGATATATGGATTGAAATATCTATTGGAAAATTCATGGAAGAATCACAACAAAGTAAAAAGTTGAAATTCTCTATGCGCTCCGAAGCTTTCCGTTTGACTGTGGGAAGGAAACTATACATAAAAGGTGTAAGAATTGTGGAAGTCTAGCCAGTAGCCATAGAGTTCCATATGCAAAAGAAGGAACATATATTTTGACAATAACAAGTGTCCTGTCAACTTCTTATTCATTTGAAACATGATCATTTGTGAATATACTTTTACTAATATACCGGGTCTGCTTACTGCTCCATCTAATTCTCCCTTTTAACCTGCTTTTTTTATTTTTTATTTTTATTTTTTATCTAATATCATTATTGATTAAATTAGAAAAGATTTATGAAATAAAATTATAATACAATTAAAATACGATATAAAATTATTTTTAATTGTAAGTTGAATTCACATTTTTTTTTTTTATTTAAAAGATTACATAAAGGTGCATTAAGGGAATTAAATTAATTAGACTTAAAAATTTAAAAGATTTACTTTTAAAATTTTTTTTAATAAATTTGTTTATTCTTATTTTTAATAAATAAATATTTAAATTGATTGAATAAGTTGAATTCAAATTTTTTTATTTAAAAAATCAAATAATCTGTTTTCTCTCCATTTTGATTTCATATCACAGAGGACGATTTTGCCCTTAAAAAATCATCACGTGCCTAGCACGTGATGAATTTTGGCCGAAAAATTCAAATTTTTTGCCAGAAGGACTTAATAGGCTGCTCGTAAAAAGATGTAGGATTTAACATGTTTAAAAAAAAAGATTTTGGACTTATATTAATTAATGAAAATAATTAAATCACTAAACCGACCAATTTTCCGGATCCTTAACCTAATATTGAATTTTCACCCAACTTTTTTTTTTTTTCTATTCATATATGTTTACTGTTTTACCATAAATAAATTTATTGGTGTAAAAAAAGACTACTTTTTTTTTTCTAATTATTAAAAAAAATGAAAATGTAAATGATAAAAATGTCCATTATGGAACTTATACCATTAACTGTGAACTTAAATAATCAAAAATTGTCAAAATTTAGATAGAAATAAAACTTTATTCAATTAAAAAATAAAATAGATACAATTATGAAACAAAAACCTGTGTAACTCGAGAATGTTATGGTGAGAAAGTTATTCAATCTAGAGGAAAATGCTAAAAGCGAAGTCCTCGATTTTACACTAAAAACTCCAGAAACATTGTAATGCCACATTAATGAATTTGCTATAGCAAGTGGAGAAAGAGGAATGGAAGTTACAGCAGTGATATGGTAAAAAACTTGTACCACGTTTATGTTAGGAAAATGACGACACTAACCTTAACTTTTCTCAAGCAATGATCACCTTTCTTCCAGAAATCAAGAGGAGCTTTACCTCCGTTTTAATCTCCGATGATAAAGTCAGTAATTTGTATGTAAAAAGATAAAAATATGTGCAGAACTTATCAAAGGAAAAAACGGAGAAGGAAGGAAGAAGAATGTTTCGTACTGATAAGAGCTAACCCCTTCTTGTGAAGGAATGTCTTCCTTTTATAAGCAAGCTTGGTTATGCCTCGAGATGAGTGTGTGATTGACATGTGCATGCTGAGATCCATTGGGCTTGTTTTTAAGGCGCCACGTACTCATTCTTGCGGATTCCAAATTGTTATTAAGGATGGAAAATTACCATCCACTTGAGTGAATGTGTCAGTGTGAACGGCGCATGTCAGGCATGTCATGTCACCTTTGTCGTGCACAATATGCTGCAATCACAATCAATCGACCTCTCACCGTAACTCAACTGAGGTAAGCGAGGCGAGGTGTTTGCTTAAAATATATCCCCCAATCGAGTCGTGGCGCAGTCCGATCTAAGGCGATATGAAGAGTTTGCTCGTAACTCTTGCTGTCGATGTAGTTTTCCAAACCGCACTCCTGGGTCACTCGCAGATGCATGAGAGATCACTTTTATGCGCGCCGAATATAGCACACGGGGTACAACACTTGCACTTAATTGCTCCGTGGTCAATTGTAACCGTTCAAGCAGTAACCTCGTCTAGAAGCAACCAATGGTGGAGAAGGGTACTCTTCCAAGTTTGTGTACATGGCTCAATCAGTTCCGAAACATAAGTCAAGCGAGAATCTAAATATTTAGATAGTAAGGGGCATTGCCTTGGAACAAACGAAATCCAATTATCTTCCCAAATATTAATGGATTCCCCATCACCTACCCGATACTGAACACTAGCAGTTAATGGTTTTCTCCCCTCCATGAGACTTCGCCATAAAAAACTACATCTAGGCCTATGAGAGGCACCAAGAAAAGAAGATGAAGGATAATATGAAGCCTTAAGAAACCTAGCAACCAATGAGTTAGGATAACGCAATAGGCGCCACCCTTGTTTCGCAAGCATAGCCACATTGAAATCATGAGGGTTTCAAAAACCCAATCCCCCATCCTTTTAGACAAACACAAATGCTGCCAATTTTTCCAATAAATCTTCCCTGATGTTCCATTACGACCCTACCAAAAAGCCTTAGTAAGACTAAGAATTTTTTTTTTTTTTTTCTTTTTTGGCTAAGTAGGGGATGTTATATTAGATCTAACTACAAAAACTTGTACGCGACTACCCGGAGGAGCCCAAAACATTTATAAAGATCGAATCAACCTATCTATTAATCTCCTTAGTCCTTTACTGAGAGTCATGAAGCCAAGTTGCAATCCTTTTCAGATTATAGAACTTGGTCTCTTACCCTCTTCGGACTGTAACAGACCAATTCCCCCATATTTCGTGGACAATACCTGTGCCAAGAGAGTATCCGGATTTCTCAGAAACCGCTAAGTCAACTTAGCCAAGAGAACTACATTCGTTTCTGCAAGTAGTCTTAGTCCCAACCCCTCTTTCGCCTTTGGTTGACAAATGGTTCCCCAAGTGATATTGGGTGTGTTGTTTTCCTTTGTTCATGAGAGTCTCCCCAAAAGAAGTCCCTATTAGCCTTCTCAAGCATGCTGATTATTGTAATAGGGAGTTTGAAAGAATTCACGGCTTAATTTGGAACAACCACTGCTACTGATTGGATTAGATTAGCACTAGGCGTACTGTTCTTGACCATAACTTAAGCTCCTTTTGGATTGAAGCTTTTTTTTTTTTTTAGTTTTCCACTCAAACTGAGAAAAAATTATGTACACTTGTTTGGACACTATCTGACATGTTACTGTTTATATCTTCCCACTTGGCAAAAAAATAATAAACAAAAAAATTATATTCAATAAATATATAAATATAAAAACTCTAATAACAATATCATTATAACACTTAATAAAATATAATATTTTTGTCCCTTACTTATTGGACAACTTATTCACTTGTCCCCACCTTACTCATCATTTTCCACAATTCACTTAACTCAACTTGAAAAAAATGAGCAAACTCAAAAAAACTCTAATCCAAATACACCCTAAGTCTACATTTCTAAAAATTAGATGCAAATTCAAACTAGCTGGGGTGGTACTTAGTATATAGGAGTAAGTTGGCAAGCATAGACGATGGAAAGTAAAGTAGTACTTTGATTTTATTAATTGTAACTGGATGGCCAAGCTCATTACGGTAACATTAATCTGCTGGTTGAATAAATTCTGAACTTCAAAACTTGATATCCATTAAGAGAGTCGAGGAAAAGATGAGAAATCGGTGCTTCTACACCCAAATACGAAGTAGTATTTTTCACATTGATGTAGTCGAATGGTCCTTTTTGTGCCTTCTGGATGGTCACTGAATCAAATATACTGCAACATAATCTTGTTTCATACAATACATCACCAAATACAATCAATTGCATTTTGCAGATATACCTGGAAAAGAACCATTAATATCACTAGAAGGAAATCTACCGCCATTGTTGTACTATAGTAGACTGCCAATGACCGACTAAGGGTGGGTGCCAAAATCATACATATGGTATAAAAGCCTCATCTGTTGCAATGCATACATATAAAGTATATAGCAACCAAAAAAGTGTGGGCTGCTTATCATAAAACAAAAATCTCTATAATTCTAAGAAATTGAAGCAATTGAATTAATTAAGAGAACTCTAAAAAAAAAAAAAAAAAAGCGCATAGATTTGGCAAGTGGAGTTAGACCTCCTATAATTGAGTCAAAAGTGCCTTTCATTTTAAGGCCAAGAAGAATTGGCAATTAATCTAGTTTCATAGTTATCAAAACAATGGCATGATGTAATCAGCTGCTTTTAGAAACAAAATATATGGCAAAATTCTTAGTAAGATGGGAACATATGATTCACCTGTGGAAACATATCAGAATATTTCATGAGGGACCTTATGAAACTCACTTTAACAGAATTGGCACACTTATTCAAATGTTTTACCCTTGACAAACTGTGTTTTTTAACTCTTTTAGGATGCACTTTTGTACCTGGCTTTGAACCAGGGGATTTCTCCACTAGTACATCTGGCAATACTCTCATCCTGGCACTGGTTGAAGGAACTGCTAAAAGAAATTGCAGGCAGATAAACACCAGGCAGATGTTATGTATCAACAATTAACGAAAAGCGTTTATTCGAATATTATTATTATTATACTAGTTTGTTTGAGTGCTTAGTTATAATGAAATTAGGGTTTCATAGAAGAAAAACTTGAAAGTTACATGAACCTCGAACTACATGGTAAAACAGTGTAACAAACATCTAATGCTTCAAACCCTAGTTTATCAACAATAAAATAAATCTATCCTCTTCGGAGAAAATTTTGTATTGTGAAGCAAAAAAAAAAGGAAAATCGAAAGAATTTATCCATTCAAATTTTACTTGGAAATATTGAGTAGGAAATCTTTAGAGATAATAAATTTCTAAGACATGTAAAGAGAAATTGCTAGTGAAATAAAGAAGATTGTGAAAACATGCCTAATATAAACTCATCGTGAACAACAGTGTTAATGGAGGCTGCAATTAAAAGCGATGCAATGAGGAGTACCAGGAATGTGAGCACCATAGTTTCTTGGTTTGGAATAGAAAGAAACAGAAAACAGGGAAAGGTAAGAAAGGAGGAAGACGGTGTATTCGTTTTTTTGGGAGAAATATGATATTTTCTTGGAGAAAATAAGGGTTATGATATCTTAGAAAAGATATATTTGTCTACTGCATGTCTGATGGGCCTTAGAAAGGGGCCTCAAAAGTGCAAAAAGTTCCCTTAAGCAAAAAGAAATCTAAGGATTTTATTCAAATAATGTAGAAGTAAAATTCACATCCCTATTCTTCAATAGGATTTGAAACGACATTCACCAATGCCAGACATAACCTTTAAGACACTCTGTGCACTGGACAAAAAATAAATCAGGATCATCAGTTATTTCAGAGTCTAACTCACAAGGAAAAAAGTGTGCAGTTTCTCTATACAGCAATTCCAAAGTGTAAACTTAAAACCCTAATGCATTATTTTGGTGTCCTTAGCCCTAGCTTAGAGACTTAACCAAAAAAAAAAAAAAAAAATCAAAATTGGAAAACATTAGATTAGAGACTTACCAAAAACAAAATTGGAAAGATTTAAATTAGTAACCAATTAACGGGTTTTGAATCATGGTTTTGAATTCCCTCTCTAGGGTTTTCGTGTCTTTACATGCATGGCGGCGGTGGGCTCCTCGTGCGATGATCGAGGAGATCTGTCCAAACTTCTTCGCTCTCTTTCTCTAAATCCTATACAATCTGCTCCTATTTCTTTGGAGCAAACCGAATTGCTTGCGAGTACGGAGGAAAGTAAACTTTCCTTGATTGGCCATTTATGGATAGACGAGCAAATCCATCTATGACATCTTCTTCCGGCCATGCAGAAAGCTTGGCATATGACGGCATTCAAAATGCTTCTTCTCCGCTCCAATACCGTCTAGGTTTTTTTCATATCTACCATAGATCGTGATAGGGTTTTAAGTGGAGGTCCCTGGTGCTTTGACAATATACTTTTTGCTCTCAAAGAGTGGTCGAGGGCGTTAACTTCCTCTGATTCTGATTTGGCTTCTGTGTTTTTCTGGGTACATATTCATTGTTTACCATGTAAATGCTTCACTGTGGAGGTCGGGCGGCGTATTGTTTCCACTTTTTTGGATTGGACAGATTTTCAGATCCGGGAGTTTTCGGACTCTCATGAACAGTTTTTCAGAGCTCGTGTTCTTCTCTCAATACTGGCTGCTATTCCTAGAGCCGTCTCTGTTGAAGCCCCATTCTATGGACTTTGCATTGCTGCTTTCCAATATGAGCGCCTTCCAAATCTGTGTTTTTATTGTGGTCTTATTTCTCATACCATGAAGGCTTGCACATCCTATGTGGGTGAATTATCTCTGGTAGAAACGGATATGCTCTCGTATGGTAGTTTTATGCATGCATATGGTAACAAGGGTGGCCTTTTATGTTCCTTTTCCTCTTCGTAATTCATGGACACCACAGAGGAACAATCTTCTCATCCTTCGCAGGATTCTTCCTAGGTTGCGGATCCACTAGTCTCGACACAATGCCTCTCTATGGTTGTTTATGTTCCCCCGGATTTAGTTCCAGTTCCAGTTATACAGTGTTCTGCTTCCCTAGTTTCACCAGGCCCTACTTCTACTCTTCCCCCCCAGCAAAAGCGTCGTGGGTACCAGCGTGGACCAAGAAGGCATGTTCCTCGCATTCAGCAGGCGAATATCACTCTGTTGAAGTGACCTGGCGATCCACCTGACGTTGATCTTCGTCCCTCCAAATCCCAGTTCACATGTTTGGACAATTTGTATGATGTACCTGTATCGGTGGTGGCTGTTTCGCAACCCCACTTAGCATTAGGATTTGTCTTAGTTGGAACTATCAGGGTTTGGGATTACCCTGGCATGTTCATGAATTAAAATCCCTTGTTCGTCAATTTCAACCTTCTGTATTATTTCTTTGTGAAACAAAATTATCTTCAGCGGCTATGAATCGTATTCAACTTTGTATTGGTTTTTCTCATGGTTTTTTTGTCCCTAACAGTGGTAAAAGTGGTGGTTTGGGTCTATTTTGGACAGCCTCTATTAATGTATCTATTCAATATTTTTCCAAAGGACATATAGATGGGATCATTCACTCTTCATCACTTTTGGATTGGCGGATGACGGGTTTCTATGGTCATCCCTCTCAACAGCACCGTGAGGTCTCTTGGCAACTCCTCCACCGGTTGCATTCGAATCCAGCTTTGCCTTGGCTTTGTTTAGGCAATTTCAATGAGATTTTATCTCCTTCAGAAAAATTGGGCCCTCTTCAGCGAAGATCTTCTTTGATGGCTGGTTTTAGATCGGTAATTGATCACTGTGGTTTTCTAGATCTCGGCTTCCGAGCATGGTTCAAAGACTCGGCCGAGTCATGCGTGACTCGGCCGAGTTGACTCCGTCTCAAGGGTTACCGAGACACTGAGTCACCAAAACTCAGATTTAATATCATATCACTCTTGACTCGGTCGAACTCGGCCTAACTCGGACTGATACAACATAACTCGGTATATATCAACCGAGTCAAACCGAGTCACAAATTAATTTTACCTCTCTTGTTATTGGATGCAAAGATTTTTTCCTTCACAATGCTTCT
>JAXGGT010056817.1:0-10114 GCA_035583425.1 Marsdenia floribunda
ACTATCCATCATGTTAAAAGAAAAACTTGATAGACACACTAAAATAAAAGAAAAATAAAAACAGCAATTAAATAAAATAAAAGAAAAATACGAGAATAGAAACACTAAACAAACTTAAAACAATCGTAAAAACTAGACAGATGCACTAAACAAAAAACAGTAAAAAAAAAGAAAATAAAAACAACAATTAAACACACTAAAACGACATAACAACTAAATAGACTCAAAACTGAAACTAGCACTAAGTATAACAAGATGTTCCTTCCCCCCACACTGAAATTTTACATTGTCCTCAATGTAATCAGCAAGGAATTAGTGAATATAGGACAAAGAAAATAAGAGAAGGGAAACTATCATAAAAGTGCTTGAGCCTTTGTCCATTAACTGTGAAACTCTTGCTAGTGGCCTCACACATGATCTCAACTGCACCATAAGGAAAAACATTAGTAACCATAAATGGACCTACCCATCTAGAATGCAACTTACCAGGCATCAACTTTAGTCTGGAATTGTAGAGGAGGACTTTCTCTCCAACTATGAATTCCTTCTTTCGAATCATCTTATCATGGGTAGCTTTAGTTCTTTCTTTGTAGATTCTGGAATTTTCATAGGCTCCCAATCTGATATCCTCAAGCTCTTGAAGTTGAAGTTTCCTATGATAACTTGCTTGTGCGATATCCATGTTACAATGCTTAACTGCCCAGTATGCCTTGTGCTCCAACTCCATTGGTAGGTGGCAAGATTTTCCAAACACTATCCTATATGGGGACATTCCAATGGGGGTCTTGCATGCGGTACGGTAAGCCTATAATGCATCATCTAATCTCTTACTCCAATCCTTGCGGTTGGGTTGGACCATCTTTTCTAGAATTTGCTTGATCTCCCTGTTGGATACTTCAATCTTGGTGAATTCTTCTAACTTATTTGTGAAAGGTTCTATCTATCTCTGGATCAAATTCAACTAAATTACTCGTGGATGATCTGGTCATGCAAAGATATCAGTGAAAGAGAATGCAATTACACAAAAACACTCAAAAACTTCAAAAACAAAAGTGAATAGTTGTGAAAATCATGAAAAAAATCGAAAGAAAAAAATACTTTGAAAAAGTGGTCAAAACGATGGAATTTGGCAAAACTCCTGCCTAGATCACAACCAAAGATTGTGAGTATTGCTCAGAAGGCCCAAAAACCCTTGGATACCAAATTTCAGCCCAATCGAAGAACAAAAATCTGATGAACAGTGCTATGCTGACATCATGAACAATAATCACGATGAACAGTAATCGTGATAAACAGTAATCGCGAAATTCTGCCCTAAAAACAGAACAGAAAAACATAGTTAAACAGCAATCAATCAATGAATTCCTATTCTAATTATAACAACTATTGGCTTCCCCAACAACGACGCCAAAATCTTAGTAAAGGATTAAATACGCGGTTATCGTCAAACTGGCAAGATTAATTTTAAAACTAGTAAGCAATATAGTGCTCACCAGGTCATCTCCCAAAGAAACCCTAATCGTTAAATCAATCTAAAGAACTACTAATATCAATTAAAGTAGAAAAAGGGGGGTTTTTATGTTTAACGAAATTTAAAGACAATTAAACAAATAGAAATAGAATGCAATTAAATAATGAAAAAACGTAATCAGCCTAGGGTTGATGCTCCAATTTAATTCTTCCTCGTTCTTCCGAATATTCTCGAGTTACTAATCTGATCCCTTGATTGAATACTAATTTAGATCCCAAATTAGAATTCTGATAACCTATTAACAATCTGTTAGAATTCAATTAAGCACTAATAGATTTCCTAGACAATCACCTAATTCATGAACTCATGTTTAATCTAAGATCCGTGAACATCAAAGCAATCCATGAATCCATGAAAAATTCAGATTTGAAAGCAATTAAAAAGAGATAATCACATAAGTTCAGTTAACAATCGCTAACAAAACTAAATTTTATTTCAAAAATTTAGCCTAATGAATAATCATTCAATTTCATAAACAATGCAATCAAATTTGAAAATCAAATTAAAACTCGAATTAAATGATGTACTGGAACTTTGAATTGCCCTGGAAGCATCTTCCCCTAGACCGATTACAAGGTGTTTAAGCTGCCAAGATTTCTGAAAAATCTCTCTCTTCAGATCGTGCCTCTTCTCTGAATTTGAACATTTTTTCGTCTTTTAATACACCTCCCTAATCTTCTTTAAGGTTTTCTCTCTTTTTGGGTCTTCACGGGCCTCTCCAATATTAGCCCAAATCTGCTTGGATATTGGGCATGGACAAAGCTGAAATATGAGGCCCATTCTAATTCTTCAATGTTATTTGGAGTTGGGCCTGAAATAAGACAAAAGCATAATTAAAGTCCAACAATTTAATATCAACCCATTAAAGCATAATAATCCAAATAACACATAAAAATCCTAAGAATTGTAGAACAGATATATTAAATACTAAGCATATAGGGTCCAAAATATATAAATCCATATGTTATCAATATTATCAAATATTATCTTTAATTGGATGAATATAAAGATTTTGATTGAGCATAATAATAATCATGTAGTGAGATATAAGTAATTGAGACGTAATTGACCCCTCTTATTTTAAGAGAGATATCTTTGGACCCTTGACAATTGAAACCAAAAAAATGCATGACCGTGATCAAATGAATTGATAGAGATCAATACCATCTGTTTAAACACTCTAATTGGGTTTTGAGAAATTAAAGATAGAACGATATAAAGTTGACTTTTATCCATGCTTAATATTCTATCAAGATATGGTAAAATGTCATAGACTATACTAAGGTTCTCTTGAATCATGAGCTTTTCATTTGGCATGAGTAATCATGATGTCTTGCTAGAGACCACTTATGACTTGCGGGATCTAAATATGATTTGGGCCTATTACCAATGCTAATTGAACCTATAGGGTCACATATTAAGAACAAACTATAATGGTTATGATTATTATTGTTCTATGTAGTAATTTAAAATAATGAGATTATTTTAAATTATAAATAATAATTAATTATTCAGATTTCCCATTGGATAAGTAATTTGTATAGTAGTTGGTTAAAACACAAAATTCTTATATGATAAAGATTAGGACTTAAATTATTATTATTTGAAAAGAGTTTTAAACAAATTAATAATTTGTTTTTAGCCTGACCCTAGAAGATACATATATATTATGTATTATGCCTTGTTTGAGAGAAAAATGTTCTTGAGAGTTTCTTGAGATTTTCTTGATAAGTTGTTGAGAAAACAAAGTTGTTTTTGAGGTGTTCTTGATATGTTTTTTCAGAAAAGAGAGTTTATTGGGATGTTCTTGAGACATTCTTGAGAAGAGAAAGAAAAAGCCAAAAGATCATTTTTGAGAAAATGAAGCTAAACTAGAATTCGATTTTGCTAGTTCTTACTAGTTCGTGTGTGGATACTTATAGAGGATTAGTTGTCTTCCATAAATGCATTACCTTGAAATTTTGAAGAAGTCTTTGAATCAATAAACGTGGGAGTGCACAATTTTGAGAAAGATATAGAGCTAGTTTCCAAAGGAAACTCTATGAGGTTTTTCAAGGAGACAACATTGAGAAGTTGTTAGTAATAAATTGTCAAAAAGGTAATTTTGACAACTCTCTCTTTTGATTTGCTTGAAAAAACCTATGATCCTTAGTGGGTTAAGGAAAAAGTTTTATTTTTTCCGTTGTGTTTTCATTCCCTAAACCTAATAAATATTACACAAACTATTAGGACTTGACATAAGTCCTTCATTAAAGCCACCCACTTTATCTTGGGAATGAACATAATATAAATTATATTTAAATTTGAAAGTTCATGATGTCCACAAAAGAATTCTTTAATGAAGGAGATCAAGTCATTTTTTTTTTTTTTTAAATATTACAATAAAACTTTAGAAAACCCCCTTGCATCCCATCTAGTCTTGGTGCTTTTGAATTGGGAAGTTGTTTTAGAGTTGATTCAATTTTCTCCATTGAAATTTACTGAGAGAGCATTAATATATTGTTCTCTCATAGCTTTGATATTGTAATAACCATTATATCGGTATCAAGAGATCCTTGTTAGGAGAGGAGATTACAAAAATAATTAAAATCCAATTCTTATAGGTTAGTTTGGGAAGAAATCCTGTCACCATTATCATTACAGAGTGAGGAGATACAATTCCGTGTTGGCCAAAATAAGCTTTACAGTAAAAGAAACTAGTATTTTTTATCAACACTAGACAACTAGCTACTATAATTGTGGAGTTGCTAATGAACTTTTCTTGCACATAAAGTTTCTCCAATTCATAGCATAGATGATGGTCCTTTCATTCAAAATAATTATTATATTTTCGATGCTCTTGGGATTCCTCTTTGAGTAATTTAATATTTTTTTTGGAGACTCCCATATCTATAACTACTCTAGCTTCCTAATGTCAATCTTGTCGAAACAATAGAGGCCATTAATCAAGGAACAACAGAATTGGTTTTGGATAGCCATTCAAATTTAAACAATAGTTTCACATTACTCTTGTTTCATCCAAGAAGGGTCAAAATGCTGGACACATTTAAGCATAAATTTGCTTTGATTAGGTTCAATAATTGTTAAGAAAAGAGGCAAATGATAAGAGGAAAAATTAGATAAATATCTTACCTTCAAAATCTTCCATCAGTGAGTATCTCCATGGAACTAGTCCAGATTTTTCTAAAAGATATGTGATTTCATTGATTTTTCCAATACACAACCAAGGAATATGTAATTGTTCATGAAGTAGATGAAGGATTTGCCATGAAGCTTAACGTTGTTCTTGGCACAGATGCCCATATAAACTAGTTAGTCTGTTATTTGGTAATGAATAAGAGGAGATAAGAATGTCTATGTGACCTTTTGAATAACTTTACAAGCTAATTCTAGGTTCCTATTTCCAAAGCAATGCCAATCCGCCACATTGTCCACAACTTGTGATTGTATTACATCCTTGAAACCTCAATAATTATCATAGCCATAATAGATCATATGCTTGAGATTTTGTTTCACATAGAAAAATAAATTCAGGGTCCTTTACAAGGGCTTTTAGTTCATTAAGATGTCAGGGTTGCCTATTTCTCCGATATTTGCAACACCAAGTCATCATCAATTCTAGGTTTCTTATGTTGAGATCAAGAAATATCTATTTCTCAATTTACATCGATCTGGCGTTTTGGGGTTCTTCTATTCTTAACCTTAAGACTAAAACGTGTATGAGAGCCTCTAGCCTTTCACGTCCATGATTTTATATCCTTAACTTGGCTATTCTGACCAGATCAATCCTAGTTTAAGGTTTGATCAATGGAGATAGGAACTCGGAATAACATATATAAGATGTGTTTAACCAAGTTATTGGTTTTTTGTATCTTAATATGTTGATCTTTGTTAGTAAAAACGAAATTACAAGACGTTTCCATTGTCATGAATCCCATATTTACTGGAACAATAGGAAGGGGTAAAACTATTTCATTTTTGGTACGAGCATGAGAGTCATTTGGAAATACAAAAAATCCTAGAGCATCTAATGGAGATGTCAAGGCACCAATGAAGTCTCGAATAATTCCTTGTCAAATTTGGATGACAAGAAAAGCTTGTTGCTTCGGGCATGCAAAAATGAGTTGTACATTATGGAATCTTGTTGAGTAACTGTGATTTCATATTGATAATTTGGGCATGCTTTTATTGTATATGTAATTAGGCTGCAATAAAAACATAGATTGGGTAACCTCTCATATTGAAAAGTTTCGTAGATTTTGTTATCGAAAGACACATATAGAGCTATCTCCTGACATATGTTGCATCTATTAATAGTTCAATGCGAAGACAAGTATTTTTCATTAGAATATGGGAATTTACGTATCTAAATATTCTCCTAGCAAAGAAAGGAGGTTGCTAATTTCCAATTGATCTCAAGTGTATAGTATTCCCATGGTAAGCTTCACACATGAACCTAAAACTAGACCTTTTCCCATCCTTCATCCTGAATCGTTAATGGCCTAGACAAAAGTTATAATTCAATAATATGGTTGTCAAATCACAAAGGCCCACTATTTAATAGTCTAGTTGCATCATCCTCCTTGGCAAAAAGAAAAAAAAAAATTGAAAAATAGTCTAACAAAGTTGAGTGATCTTCAATGAATGATAATGCCATGCTTTCTCTAGTCCAAGATGAAGATGGCGAATAAAGATTTCTTTCTTTGTCCATACTTTTCCTATCAATCATGCCTTGCATTCAACTATACCCTTAATTTTGATTCCAGGACTAACAATTTTGAGCCTTTTGATAGTTGTAGTGATAGGTGTGGAGATAAATGATCATATTCATCCATGATAGAGAAAAGAACCCTATACAAAGATAAAAAAAATCCTAGGAAGGGAGTTTTTTTTTTTTCAGAACCTAACATAGTTTAATAACAAATGAAAAATTGGCAAGTTTAGTCCTTAACATTTGAGCTTTTGCTATGTTTGGTCCCCAAATCTTTTTAATATATTTGGTCCGAAATAATATAATTTCTTATATTTGATTCTTTATGATGAAAAAGTGCTTGAACATAAATAGTGAACCACCAAAGTTGTCGTTGACCGAACACCAAAAGGGTAAAATAGTCAATTTGAGTTGTGATTTAACAAAGAAAAAAAAAACCATGAAATTGATTTCCCAAAATAGTTGAAATCATTGTCTTCTTCAAATTTCTTCCAAAAATTTGACTAAAGTAGAGAAGAAATTGACTCTGTAATATTGGGGAGAAGAACGAAGGAGAAGCACTGAAACTATATAAGCGTGAGTTGAGGGTTTTGCAAAGGGTAAAGGAGAGAAGAATGAAGGAGACGAAGAAAATTTGGTTGTGATTGGGGAGACTATTGTTGCAATTCAAGGAAGGACTTGTGGTTGTTAGATGGTTCAAGAAAAGTCTGTTGTTGCTATTTGAAGAGGGAGGTGTAATGTCGTGGAAGGTCATTCAAGTTATGGGATGTTAAACTCACAGACATTCAAGAAGCATTTTGAGTAAATGACATTTTTATTGCGTATGTTGCTTTTTCCTCCAACGAAAAGGTTTAATTTTTTTCCAGATTTTTTTTTTTTAATTTTTGTTTTACATAAAGCATTTGCTATGATATGTAGGACTATATTGCAAAGTATACCAACAGAGAATAGGAAAGATTTTGTTTACTTGGACTCATTGTACTTGCATATGTATACTAGTGGATCAAAAGACAATGTGATGAAATGGATAAAGAAGAAGGAAATTTTCTCAAAAAAATATACTCTGATTCCCATTGTTACATGGCATGTAATAATTTTCCAAGCTTTATTATGTATTATATGTGTTATATGGTATAGTAGATCACATTTTCCCCTTCTTTGTGTGTAGGTCTCATTGGACTTTACTGATTTTAGTCAATTTTGGAGATGCATTTAATAAGAGGAATCAATGTATGATTCTTCTTGCCTCCTTACAAACAGTTCAACATTAATTGAAACATACAATAATGGTGTGCTTAAACACCATTATTCTAAGTGTTCTTATTAAAGGTATTATTTCTTTCAAGGCTAAAAAGGTAAAAAGCCTTTCATTCTAATATTTTCCTCAAAAAACACGTTCAATGGTCAACATCTTTTGATATTTAATGATAAGCTGACTAATTACTTGGAGAACACTCATAATAACCGTCACCAACTCTCACCAACCTCCTCTAAAGTATCCCGAGGATGACAATTAACTCCTATAAATAGGAGACTCATGAACAAAAACGGGGATGAACTTTATACTAAGCCTCATTTACTCTCTATTACTCTCTCTCTTATTATCTCTCTTTCTCTCTCTTATTTTACTTAGAGTTTTCTTATTCTTAATTAGTCCTTAAGGACTAATTGAGTAAGGAGCTCTTTCTTTGTTCCCTTGAACAATTTTTGAGAGATTAACCAAGAGAATTAACCTCTAAATACTCTTATTCATCTTCCTTTTTCACAAGAAAGTACAAAACTTACCAAAAACTTCACTTGGGAACTTTAGAAAGTCCCTTTCAGGACATGGCTTGGACCTTCGGGAAGAAAGCTTCCTTTTCGGGCATCTTCCCTTCCCTTTCGGGACTCCATCATCACTTTAGGGAAGAATCTTCCCACTTTTGGGCACATTACCCTCTTCCCTTTGGGAATTTGCTTAAGTTTCCTTAGGGAAACCCTACTTTCCTCTTTTGGAAGTGTTCTCCTTTGCTCTCTTTTTGGATCTATTCTTTCTCTATACTCTCAACTTTATACATTTTCCCTCTCTCACACTTTTCTCTCTTTGTAGAGATTAGTTTTTATCTGATTTGCACCCACATCAGATTTTCCTCACACCTTTTGGGTCCATTTTCTACTTATTTTTGGATCCTTTTATCTAATTGCTTTTTTTAGCAACATCCAATAAGGAAGTAAGTCATTTGTTAACTTAGGATATTGAAATATATATAAATATATATATATATATATATAGTAATTGACAGTTCGTAAGTTAATATTTCATATTGATATATTATAGGCTTATTTTTGATATTTATATAGCAAATGGTAGGGAAATTAGGGACAATGTACATCAAATTCCATTTTTAGTGCCAAAAGTAAGTTAATTTGAAATATATATATGTGTGTGTGTGTCCAAATTTGGCCTTTTAACTTATATAATTTGGGAAGAAGAAAATAATAGGAAGAATCATATCATGATTAAGGTCAATTACTGTTTATTGGTGTACTCAAGCACCATCATTTCAATTATTCTTATTAAAGATATTATTTCATTTAAGGCTTAAAAGCTAAAAGCCTTTTCATTTTAATATCTTTTTCAAAGAACACTTCTTATTGGTCACAGTTTTGATATTTAATTATGAGCTGACGAATTACTTGGAGAACACTCATAATTAACTGTCCATAACTATCTCTAAAATATCCCGATGATGACAATTAACTCCTATAAATAGGAGACTCATGAACAAGAACAAGCTCTCATATTTCATACTAAGATTCCATATACTCTCTCTTATTCTCTTTCTTTCTCTCTCTTCCATTACTTAGAGTTTTATTTCTTTTAATTAGTCCATTCCAAGGATTAATTGATTAAGAGACTCTTTCATTGTTCTTTTGAAGATTTATTGAGAGATTAACCAAAAGAATTATTCTTCAAATTCTCTTATTCCCTCTTCTTTTATACTAAAAGAGTTCTAAGATACCTAAGAACTCATTGAGAGTCACAAATATTTCATTTGAAAGCCAAAAGAGTCCCATCAGGACAATTTCACTAGCTAATTAGGCATCTCCTCTTTTCCCACCGGGAAGGACTCCCTCCCATCGGGCTTCACTCGGGAAAACCCTAGTTTCCCATCGGGACCTTTCTCTTCCTCCCTTTGGGAATTATTGTTCCTTTGTGCTCTTGTTTTGCTACACTTCTTCTCTTACTTTCTTTTACTTTTCTCTCTATTAGAGATTAGTTTTTATCTGATTTCCACCCACATCAAATTGGCACCCACCATATAAGTGGAATGAAGACACGAAAGGTAATTCGTTCTTGTATACCAGTTGTTGGAACAACTCCCGATGATAAGCCTCCGGCAGTTCAAGCACAACATCCACCTCCGATGGACACCATTCCAGAGGATACTCACAACACCATTTCACATCCTAATCCACGAGAAGGTAACAATATTGATGATCCAGAGGAAAATCCATCCGACGATGATATTGATGAAGATTTCCATAGATCTCTAGAAAGAGGAAAGACAGGGAATTTTTGCTCTCACAAGGAAAAGTTTGAAGAATATCTTTGGTTCATATAAGCTTAGGAACGCCAAGAGAAGCACACAACTCAAAGTCATGAAGCTTCTAATGGTGCACCAGTGTCGCAGAATGAACCAACTTCCAATGAGGCCATTCAATCGGGACCTTCAAATCCCGATCCTAATATTCCTTTTGATAAGGTACCAATGGTTATGATGTTGTGTGATTAGTATATATGATTTAAGTAAAATATTATCAACATAACATGCATTATTAACATAATTTGTCACTTTGAATCACACTTGAGGCAAGTTTACCTATCATGT
>JAXGGT010056838.1:0-10108 GCA_035583425.1 Marsdenia floribunda
CTTAGAACCCTATAACAAAAGATGATGTTTACATGAATGAGTTTAAAACATTCTACTTCTATACTTCCCTCAGTGCAACAACTTCTGCCTATTTTGGAAAATAATTAGTGGTTGTTAAAACATAGAGATGTCCTATAGATAACTTAGGCAATGGCCCAACTACATCAAGCCCCCATGCATCGAATGGCTATGATACAACAGCTCAGGTAGTTGATGAAAATAGTTTGCATGAAATTGACAAGCTTGATATTTTCAAGCATAGTCTAAGAAATCTTTCACCATAGTCCAATAATATCTCATCCTCTTTATTCGAAAATGCAGCTTTGGTCTAGATTGAAGATCTATACAAAATCCATAATGAACTTCTTCCAATGCTTTCATTACTTCGTCACCTGCTAAACAACGCAAAAGCACTCCTTCAAAATAACGTCGATAAGGTACCTTTTTGAAATAGACAAATCTCGATGCACTCTACTGAATGTCACTTTTCATCCTTGAATCTAGTGGAAAAATACCATAAGCCAAATAGTTGATAATTGGTTGACACCAATCTTCTTCTTCAACGACAGAAATGGCATTAACTGCAGGTTTCAAGTCATCATGATCATCATCGTCAAACAATGGAGGTACAAACCAACTTTGACAAATAAGTATTTGAATATTTGAATATTGTAATGCAAATACTAAAGCTAATTTAGCTAATGCGTTCGCTTATTGATTATCCTTTCTTGGCAAATGTTTGAGAGGTACATCACCTAACCATCCTATCATTCTTCTAGCATATTCATGATGCAGGATTAACTCAACTTGTTTACTTGATAATCACTAAGAAGTTGGTTGATAACTAACTTTGAGTGTCTATAAACTTTACATTGCAATTCTTTCATATTTGCGGCCATTTCCAAACCAAGGATAAGAGATTGGTATTCCGCCATGTTATTAGAACATCGTTGTGTCAACATAAAAGAATAGGGTAGAATATCCCCATCAAGTTTGATAAAGACTACCCCAGTGTCGGAGTCACGTCAATATATAGCTCTATCAAAGTACATTTTCCATGGAGGCATAACTTCAATAAAAAGAACATCTTAATCTAGTAAGTCATCAATTAATTCCTATTCTAATGGTATCGGATGATCAACCAAGAACTTGGCTTAGACTTATCCTTTTACGACCTTTTTAGGAACATAAATTAAATTGGTGCAATTATAAATAACAGCTGGCTAGACAATCAGATAATATTGGCTTTGCCATTATAGATTTGATTGTATTTACTTTGTAAATCAATTTCGTTGTACTAGCTTGGAGGTAATGTTTCAACTTCTGAATGGCAAATACAAGAGTCAAACATTATTTTTTTTATAGGAGAGTACTTTAATTCAATAGGAATCATCATTCAGCTTACATAGCACTTTCTTTTCCTTTTTCATTTTCTTGAGTAAGTAGAACTCTGACAAATATTCTTGAGCATCGATGTAAAGTAACAAAGGCTTTCCAAACTTCATACCCTCAAAGGCAATACTACATGCTTCATCCCATTTAAATGATTCATTCTTTCCCGTTAGTTGATTGAATGGTTGACATATTTCTACTAAATTTGAAATGAATTGTTGTATAGATGTCAACTTACCTTGCAGACTCCTTACCTCATGCACATTACACGAGGCATATTTAGAATGGAATCAACCTTCGCTTGGTCAATTTTAATACCTCATAAACGCACCATGAAGCTAAGAAATTTTTTTAGAAGCAACTCCAAGTGCACATTTTAAAAGATTCATCTTCAATTGATAACAAAGAAATCACTCAAAAACACTTTTCAAATTTTCCATGTGATATATTTTGTTGTCTCTTCAACTTCACAACCAAATCATCCACATAGCATTCAACACGTTTATATAACATATCATCAAAAATCTTTTTGCATCGCTCTTTAGTAAGTTTCTCCAACATTTTTTTAGTCTAAATAGCATTACCTTATAGCAATAAATACCTTTGGGAGTTCTAAATGCAATCTTTTCCTCGTCCTTGGGTACCATGCGAATTTGATTGTATCCAGATGAGCCATCTATGAAAGACAATGTTTCATGCCTAATCGTGGCATCAACCATGAGCTCTGTCTTTAAAATCAACACAAATTCAAATTTTTTTCATTCTTCTTCCTCATTGGAAATACTAGATATCCACGTGGGACACTTGAATTCTCACATAAATCTAGCTTCAATAAGTTTATTCACATCATTTTCTATCAATGGGACTAATTTGGGTCGAAAGCAACATTGAGCTTGTTTCACAGGTCTTGCTCATCGTTTGATAGGTAAGTGGTGAACAACAGCTTTGGGATTCAATCTAGGCATTTCTTTGTATGACCAAGCAAAAACTTCTTTGAATTCATATAAGATCTCAATATACTCCACTTCTTCCATTGATAGAAGGGTGCTTATGTAAATTAGTTTGCAATCTTCCTCAGTCCCTAGATTGATTTTCTTTCAACTCTTCAACAGTAGTTTTCACTTCTTCATCAAGTTTAGGTGGAGTATCCTTAGCCTTTTTTTGACATGTTCTTCATCATCAATAATAATATGGTATGATGATCCCACACTTTCTTCATCCTCTTCTCTTGGTTAGTCTACACTATTGTGTGTAATTTTACTATACACATTACCTCAACAAGGAAATTTTTTATGTTTTTGAATTTTCTTTGAAGTATCAGCTATGTCATTCTTTCAACGTATAGGTCTTTTTGTTACTACTGGCACTATTCTATTAAACACAGAAGTTCATCTCTTGAGCGATCAAAATGTAAGTTTTAATGAAATTAACTGATAACATATAGATTTATACTTTTTGGACCCTCTATACTTAGTATTTAATAATCTCTATACCATTATTAAGACTTTTATGTGTTATTTGGATTATTATGCTTTAATAAGATTAATATTAAATTGTTGAGTTTCTTAATTATATTTTTTATTCTATTTTTGGCCCAAGTCCAAATGAAGTTAGAACGGACCTCATGTTATATATAATCTTAGCGAAGGCCAATATGCAAGTTGCGGGCTAGGTGAATTAGAAATGAAGAGGCCCGTGAAGTCCAAGATAAAAAGGAGAGAAAACCGTAAAATATGGGAAGGAGGCGGATTAGAAAGGGGAGAAAATCATATTAGAAAGTTTTCAAAAATCAGAGAGCAAAGAAGAGAAACACGGATCTGAAGAAAGAGAGATTTTCGAAAATCATGGTAGCTTAAACACCTTGTAATCGATCTAGGGGAAGATGCTTCCAGGGCAATTTAGAATTCCAGAACGTCATTGATATCGGGTCGTACTTTGAATTTTCAGATTTGTTTTCGATAGCATGAGATTGAATGTTTAATCGATTGATTGGATTTTCTTGAGATTGAATTTGGTTTAATTGGCAATTGTTAATTGATCATATGCAATTATCTCTGATTAATTGTTTTCAAATTTGGATTTTTCATGAATTCATGGATTACCTTGATGTTCACGTGTCTTAGATTAAACATGAGTTGATAGATTAGACGATTGTCTAGGAAACTTATTAATGCTTAATCGAATTCTAACAGATTGTTAGTAGGTGATCGGATCTGATTTAGGATTCTAAATTAGAATTCAATCAAGAGATTAAATTTGCAATTCGAGAATATTAGGAAGAACGAGGAAGAATTAAATTGGAGTATCAACCCTAGGCTAATTACGATTTCTCATTATTGATTTACATTCTTTTTCATCTTGTTTATTATTTTTAAATTTTCACTAAGGCTAAACCCCCCCCCCCCTTTTTTTTTAATTTGGATTGAGATTAGTGGTTTCTTAATTTGATTTAAACGATTAGGGCTTCCTTGGGAGATGACTTGGTGAGCATTATATTTCTTTCTATTTTAAATTAATCTTGGCCGGTTTGACGATAGCCGCAAATTTAATCCTTACCAAGATTTTGGCACCGTTGCCGGGGAAGCCAATAGTCGTTATAATTAGAATAGGAATCCATTAATTGACTACTAATTAGTTTTGCTTTAGTTCTATTTTTTCTGAGCAATTTTCAGTGAGCAACTTGGTGATTTTGGTTTGTGCACACTGTTCATCGGGTAGTTGCCGATTACTGTTCATCAAATTTTTGTTCTCTGATTGAGCTGAAATTTGGTATCCAAGGGTTTTTGGGTCTTTTGAGCAATACACACCACCTTCGATCATGATGTAGGCCGGATTTTTGCCAAATTCCATCGTTTTAACCACTTTTTCGATTTTGTAAAGTATTTTTTCCCTTAATTTTCATGTTTTTCATCATTGTTCAGTTCTGTTTTGAAAGTTTTTGAGTAGTTTTTGTGTAATTCACTGCTATCTTTGTGTTTTCCATTTAACTTGTTGCATCACTAGATCCTCCACAAGTAATTTGGTTGAATTCGATCCAGAGATAGATAGGACTTTTCATAATCAAGTTAGAATTCATCAATACAAGGATAGAGTAGAGATAGAGCCTTCTATTATTGAGCTTGTTAGTGATTTACAAGATGGTTTTGAAGGTCATTTTGAGCAACTTGAGTATTCTAAAAACATGTCAAATAATAATGATGCTAGGACACTTAAGGAATTAGCAGCACCTGATTTGAATTTACAACATTCTTGCATAGAATATCCTGAGGTGAATGCTAATTTTGAACTTAAATCTGGATTGATACATTTGTTGCCTAAGTTTCATGGACTTGCAGGTGAAGATCCTCATAAACATCTTAAGGAATTCCATATTATTCGTTCCACCATGAAGCCTCAAGAAATTTCAGAGGAACAAATTAAGCTTAGGGCATTCCCCTTTTCACTGGATGCAACAGCAAAGGATTGGCTTTATTACCTTCAACCTACTGCCTGGAATAATTTTAAGAGATCATTCTTAGAGAAGTTCTTCCCAACATCAAGAACTGCTACCATCAGGAAGGATATTTGTGGCATTAGACAGAATCATGAAGAGACTTTACATGAATACTGTGAGAGATTTAAGAAGTTGTGTGCAAGTTGTTCTCATCACCAGATTAGTGATCAGTTGTTGGTACAATTTTTTTATGAAGGTCTTCTACCCATGGATAGGAGCATGGTAGATGCAGCTGCTAGAGGAGCTCTAGTAGACAAGACATCCACTGCAGCTAGAGATTTAATTGCAAACATGGCTCAAAATGCACAATAGTTTAGTACCAAATCAGGAGGGTCAACCAGGGCAGTGAATGAACTTCAATTGTCAACTGACCAGCATAGAATGGAAAACACAATAGAGGAGTTGACATGTTTAGTAAGACAATTAGCTTTGGGACAGAAGCAAATTCCTGCCAGTGTCTGTGGTATATGTACCTCATCCATGCACCCTACAAATTAATGTCCTCAACTACAGGATACCATTGAGACATGTGCTGGAGTTTTTCCTGGTAGGCCATTCCAACGATAGCAACAGCCGAGATATAATCCCTTTTCTTCAACATATAATCCTGGATGGAGAGAACACCCAAATCTGAGATATGGAGCTACTTCTAGTCAACAGCCATAGCAACATAACCAGCCAAGACAATTTTTCTGGATCAAGTAATCACCAGCAGCAAACAAGGCCGTTCCAACCACAACAATCTTCAAAACCTGAATCTAGCCTTGAGGATTTAGTAAAGCAGTTGGCAACCAATAGCCTTCAATTCCAACAAAGGACTGAAGCTAGCATTCAGAATTTGGAGACACAAATTGGTCAACTTGCCACCACATTAATGAGATAAAAGGCCTAGGTTCCCAACAGTTACCCTCTCAATCTGTACCCAATCCAACAGGTAATGTAAGTGTTGTTACTTTGAGAAGTGGAAAGGAGTTAAAAGATCTAGCAAATTCTTTAACAGAATTGGCAAGGAATGATGAGCAGCTCCCTTCAAACCAAGCATCAAATCATGAACCAAAAATTGTAGATTCCACCCGTAGACCCCTACCATTTCCGAATAGAGTGACTCAGTTTAAGAAATATGCTAAGGCAGAATTGGAAAAAGAGATCATGGATACATTCAAGGGGGTAGAGGTGAACATCCCTTTATTAGAGGTCATCAAGCAGATTCCTAAGTATGCTAAGTACCTAAAGGAATTGTGCACTAACAAAAGGAAGTTAAGGGGGAAATGAGAAAATCAGTTTAGGAAGTAATGTGTCAGCATTTATCCAACCAGCAATGCCCACCAAGTGCAAGGATCCTGAGACATTTACCATACCCTGCACTATAGGAGAACTTCAGTTTACTAATGCTATGTTGGATTTAGGTGCTTCAATAAATGTTATATCTTACTCTGTTTATTCTTCCTTGCGGATTCGAGAGCTAAAACCTATAGGTGTAGTTGTTCAACTTGTGAATAGGAGTACAACATATCCTACAAAAGTCTTGGAAGATGTTCTAGTAAGAGTGAAAAACCTCATATTTCCTGCTGATTTCTATGTCTTAGAGATGGAAGATGACAAGGTAAATGGACATGCACCATTAATTTTAGGTAGGCCTTTGCTGAAAACTGCTAAAACTGTGATTAATGTGCATAATAGTACTTTAACTGTGGAATTTGGTGATGATGTTGTTCATTTCAATATAATAGATACCATGAAACATCCCTCAGAGGATCATTATGTTTTTCAAATAAATATACTAGATTTGTCATCTGAGGATTTCTGTGTTGATGATGTGTGGATTGACTTGTTTTCTACATTTCCTAATTTCATTGGCTTAGATGATTCCATTTCTTGTTCTCACTACTGTCTTGGATCTGATCAGTGTCATGCATGTTCTATAATTGAGGATTATGTGAAATATGCTCAATATGATGAAATTCCCTATTCAAATTCTATTAATTTTGTGGATGACAAGTGTTGTAGTGAATAGGTTGAAAGTATCACAGAGATAACACCTACAAGGATGGTTCCTTCCATTCAAAAACCACCTACACTAGAGCTTAAACTTTTAATAGACAATCTGAAGTATGCTTATTTGGAAGAATGAGATAAATTACCAGTGATCATAGGCAACAATCTAAAACCTGAGCAAGAAGCTAAGTTGCTTAGTTTATTACAAGATAATAAGAAAGCAATTAGCTGGAAACTGGCAGACATCCCTGGGATTAGTCCTTCCACATGCATGTATAGGATCCATTTAGAAGATGGAGCTAAAATGGTAAGGCAAAACCAAAGAAGACAGGTATCACAGTTGTCAAAAATGAGAAGAATGTGCAAAATAGCTGGAGAGTTTGTATCGACTACAGGAGGTTATACCAGGCTACAATAAAAGATCATTTTCCTCTCTCATTCATTGATCAGATGCTAGAACGTTTGGTAGGTAAATCACATTTCTGTTTCTTAGATGGATTTTCAGGTTATCACCAGATTCATATAGCCCCAGAGGACCAGGAAAAGACCATATTTACTTGCCCATTTGGTACGTTTGTATATAGAAGAATGCTCTTTGGACTTTGTAATGCTCCATGTACCTTCTAGTGATGTCTGGTTAGTGTTTTCTCTGATCTTTTGGAACATTGTATGGAAGTATTCATGGATGATTTTACTGTTTATGGGACCTCCTTTGATGAATGTTTAGATAACTTAGGAGCTGTTTTGCAGAGGTGCATTGAAAAGAATTTGGTGTTGAATTTTGAGAAGTGTCATTTCATGGTAGAGCAGGGAATTGTGTTGGGGCATTTAATTTCTAAGGATGGTATTCGAGTTGATAAGTCTAAGGTTGATATTATTGCCTCTTTACCCTATCCTACTTGTGTACGGGATGTGCATTCTTTTCTTGGTCATGCAGGTTTCTACGGGAGATTCATCAAAGATTTCAGTAAGATTGCACTTCCTCTTTCACGATTATTGCAGAAGGAAGCTGATTTTGTCTTTGATAACACATGTAAGGCTTTGTTTGATGAGCTGAAAAGGAGACTCACTTCCCTACCTATCATTCAACCACCAAGATGGAACCTTTCCTTTGAATTGATGTGTGATGCCTCAAATTTTGTTGTAGGTGCAATTTTGTCCCCAAGGGTGGGTAGAGTTTCTCATGTGATAGCATATGCTTCTAGAACTTTGGATTCTGCTCAAGTCAACTACACCACTACAGAAAAGGAGTTTTTATCCATAGTGTTTGCTTTAGATAAAGTTCGTCCTTATTTACTTGGTGCTAAAGTGGTTGTTTACACTGATCATGCAGCTTTAAAGTTCTTGTTGAAGAAACCCGAAGCAAAACCAAGACTCATACGCTAGATGCTACTTCTCTAAGAATTTGACATTGAGATCAGAGACAAGAGTGGGGCAGAGAATCTGGTGGCAGATCATGTGAGTAGGATCATTCAACATTCTGATGAGTCATATCAAGTACCTCTTAGAGACACTTTTCCAAATGAGCAGCTTTATCAACTGGGAGGTAAGGATCCATGGTATGCGAACATAATTAATTTTTTAGTTGCTCATGAGATTTCTGCACAATTTAGTAGACATCGGGTTAATAAACTAAAGAGTGAATCTAAGTATTATGTTTGGGATGACCCATACCTGTGGCGTATGTGTAGTGATCAGATTATTAGAAGATGTGTTCCTGATTATGAGTTTTCTTCTGTCTTGAAATTCTGTCATACACTTGCATGTGGTGGTCATTTTGGACCTTAGAGAATTGCTAGGAAAGTATTAGATTATGGACTATACTGGCCGACTTTATTTCATGATGCATATGATTACTGTAAGAGTTGTGAATGTTGTCAATACACTGGAAACATTTCTAGAAAGAATGAAATGCCTCAACAACTGTTATTATTTTGTGAAATTTTTTATGTTTAAGATATTGATTTTATGGGTCCTTTTCCATGTTCTTTTGGTTTTGTATATATTCTTCTAGCTTGTGATTATGTTTCTAAGTGGGTGGAGGCAAAGGCCACCTGACTGATGATTTTTCTATGGTTGTAGATTTTGTTAGAACTCAAATTTTTCTGCAGGTTTGGAATCCCCAGGGCTATTATTAGCGATCAGGGTTCTCATTTTGTAACAGGAATATGGAGGCCCTTCTTCGCAAGTATAGAGTTTTGCATAAGGTATCCACTCCTTATCATTCACAGGCCAATGGCCAAGCAGAAGTATCCAACAAGGAGATCAAGCAAATTCTGGAAAAGACGGTCCAACCAATTGCAAAGATTAGAGTAAGAGATTAGATGATGAATTATGGGTTTACCGTAATGCATTTAAGACTCCCATTGAAATGTCCCCATATAGGATAGTGTTTGGAAAAGTTTGTCACCTACCAATGGAGTTGGAGCACAAGGCATACTGGGCAGTTAAGCATTGTAACATGGATATCGCACAAGCAGGTTCTCATAGGAAACTTCAACTTCAAGAGCTTGAGGAAATTAGATTAGGAGCCTATGAAAATTCCAGAATCTACAAAGAAAGGACTAAAGCTACCCATGATAAGATGATTCGAAAGATGGAATTCGTAGTTGGAGAGAAAGTCCTCCTCTACAATTCCAGACTGAAGTTGATGCCTAATAAGTTGTGTTCTAGGTGGGGAGGTCCATTTGTGGTTACTAATGCTTATCCTTATAGTGCAGTTGAGATCATGAGTGAGACCATGAGCAAGCATTTCACAGTTAATGGACAGAGACTCAAATACTTTTATGAAGGTTTCCAAGAGCAAATGGTGGAGGAGCTCCACCTTCATTATGCCATCTACATCTGATCCCACCAGGCTGTTTCTTTTCCCTTCTCTTATTTTTCTTGTCCTATATTACTTATTTTTTTCTTACATTGAGGACAATGTAAAATTTAAGTGTAGAGGGGAGGAACATCTTGTTATGCTTAGTGCTAATTTCAATTTGGAGTCTATTTAGTTGTTATGTCATTTTAGTGTGTTTAATTGCTATTTTTATTTTCTTTTTGCTATTTTTGTTTGTATTTTATTTTTGCTATTTTTTTATTTAGTGCGTCTACCTAGTTTTTACGTTGTTTAAATTTGTTTATTGTTTCTATTTTCGTATTTTTATTTTATTTAATTGTTGTTTTTATTTTTCTTTTATTTTAGTGTGTCTATCAAGTTTTTCTTTTAACATGATAGATAGT
>JAXGGT010056849.1:0-10108 GCA_035583425.1 Marsdenia floribunda
TGCTACATGGCTACATACCACATTCCTTGGGGATTAACGATTTTAATATTTTGAAATCTTGATTACTACCACATTTTTGATGCTATACATGATAGGTATACTTGCCTTTAGTGTGATTTAAGTGACAAACTCTAATAGTGATTCATTTTGTATTGATCAAATCTTGTTAAATCATATATATATCTATCACACATCAAATATATATTTTAAGATTGTGTTAATGCAATTTCTCTTTCATAGCAAAAAAAAAAAAAAAAAAAAATTGGAATATTTTGATATATATGTTAAGTTAACAATTATGAAAAAGTATAAAGTTAAATAAAGTAAGGGTGAAGTCAAAAGTTATAACGCTGATAAGTAATCTAATTTATAAAATACTTCCAGAATAGTAGGTAATAAAGTTGTATACAAAAAAAAAAATATTGCTTTTGTGACCATGAGAGATGGGATAAAGGAAGGAAAAACTAGTGGAGAGGAAATATGTGTCGAGAGTTGAGGAGTCTAAGATTGTGAAAGAGTTGAGGGGTGAGTGGGCTAACTCAATAGATAAAGATTTAGATAAAATATTTCACGGTGATTAGTATTGATGATGAGGGACAGAGTGCAGGGAATAACAAGCTCCACAAGTTCAATGCTAATAGATATATGGAAAACCTTGAGTTTGTTAAGGAATGAATTAAAGTGTGCACTAGTAAATCATGTAAAAATAGATAAGAAAATTCATTTGTTGAAGAATGATAAGAAAATATTTGCACCTTGATGTAAAGCTAAAAATTACAACTGAAAAGTAGTGGATTGTGTTTTTGAGATTCAATTGTGTGTCCATAAGAACTTGCAAGATACATATTGTTGTCAAGGACTGTGGAAACCGCGTTAGCTCTAACAATATTTATTATAAAGGAGTACTTCGAGGATTTTAGGTGTGAGAAGGATATAAACATTTTTGAATTTCAAGAAAAAGTATATAGGTAAATGAATATCAACATTTCAACTAATAAGGTTTACAAGATTATGACTAAAAAAAAAATCCTTATTGAGGTCAAATACTTGGATTTTTGCAAGTTGTTGTAAGATTATTGTGAGGAGATAACAGTTATAAATCCAAATTCCTATTAACTAGGTGTAGGAAGATTATAGGATTAGATGAGATTTTTTTGAAAGATCCTCAACATGGGATCTTATTGACAATAGTAGGGTAGATGTCAATGGTGTTTTTTTGATAGTGGCGGGAGAGTCAAAATAAATTTGAAAATAGTTCTTTAAAGGTTTGATAGAGTATTTACAAATTTATAACTCATATGAATTTCCCTCTTTAGCAGACAAAAGGGGAGAGTAACAATGTTTTTTCCTTTTCCAATTACTCAAGTTAAACTGTGTTTAATACCTTCGTAAAAATTTCAAGAAGCATATCTTAGGTGAAAAACTAAAATAGATATTTTGTATATGTGATGAATCCACTTATCTAAATAATTTTGAAAAAGAAATCTAGATAAGTAAAGGATTTTTATGAGAGGGCTAACTAATGATGTGTCAAAAAACATATAACCAATCATTGGATTTGGTCTCATTTGCAGTCAGTCACCAACAACTAGTAGTGATGGAAATAAGTCAACACTTCGATTATTAGAAATAATCTAAGTATATTTGATCTGCATAAAAAGGAACATATATAAGATTCCATGTCCCCATACTACTGCAACATTAGGTTTAGATGGGAGGAATCCTTTGGACTTTGTTTATAAAGTATACTTGGTTGAGGCATATAGAGGTACTTATGAAACCATGATTTGACCAATTAATGAGCTTAATAATTGTCCAAATCCATCATGCCACCATTGAATGCTCCACCAAAGTTAATGCTAGACAAAGAAAACAATGAAACTTGAGGCTCGTGGTAGTTAACAAGCATAGTTTTATGATAATGCCATGGGAGGAGTTTAATGTAGTTTAGTGTAAGAAATGTGGCAATAGATGCCACAATACAAAGATTGGTGGTTCCAATATTGAGAAAAAGGGTAAAAAAAAAAAAAAAAAATACTAAGAATAAGCAAAATTCAAATAAATGTGGTAATGGCGTTGACTTGTGCCATAAGAGAATATATGTTAATGTAAAGAAGGAAAACAAATCCAAGATACATCTTACTAAGAAGCCCAACAAGTGGCTAAAGAAGTCATTGTGAATGTCCAATAAAATGAAGATGCACTTTTACAAGCCCAACAAAATCCTCTTGCAGTTACATAAGTTATTGAATCTAATCAATAGTTAGACACCTCATATAAGCACATTTTCAAAATTTTAATATTTCATATATAAGTATATTGATGGCAAATTTCAATTTTTTTTTAAACAAATATATATATATATATATATATATATATATATATGTGTATCCAAATATTACAATGATGGACAAGATTAGTGGACATGACTAGTTTGCTAATTATTTTTACTGTGGGAAAATAAATGGTAGATTAGAACAAGTGTAGGATTTGAATGTCATATCTATTTTGTAATTGGAGATGCACAATCTTATTTTAGAACTTAGAATCTATACATGTTTTGTCCTTTTTTTTGGAATATGACAAATGAGTAATTGATTTCAAACAACTTATAATGTATACTTTGTTTTAAACTATGAAATGGAATGTGGATAAATTATTTAGTTTTGAACTTATTATTATAGGTTTGTTAGTCTAACATTATTGTAGCTTCATGAACAATTTTTTAAGATCAATATAAGTTAAGAAACTTTAGAATTCATTGTTTCTGATTTTGAAATGCTCACCAAGATTGAAATTTTGAACATATGATATGTTTTAACTCATAGTTTACCTCATATTTTTGTAAATATTTGTGTTCATTTCCAAGTTAAACTTTTTTTTTTTTTTGGGCTAATATTTTAGACCATTACTAGTTCACAACATTATCCTCCAGGTTTCTTGTAATGCTCCATTTCATTTTTAAAGGTTTAGGTTTGATTTAGGTATACATGCCATTCACATACCTTTCTTACAACTCAAAAGTCCATTTACATGTCTCAATAACTAAAATTTCATATATAAAACAAGATTTTATACACACAAAAAAAAAAAAAAAAATTTAATTGATGCCATAATATATTCAATTTAGTTCATCTCAAAATAATAATAATAATAATCAATTTACATATGATTTTCTTCCATCTTTCGCAAGCTACAACCTAAACTAGCCTAACTAACACATTAAAATAATGCTACATGCATTAGAAAAAACCTACATCCACCTTGACAAAACTAGCTTTAAACCTCCAAATGTATCTCAACTTCATTCCACTTCACTTACTCTAGGATTATCACAAATTGCAAGTCTTCTTCCCAATTTTGAATTTTTCTATGAAGTCTCTCTAGTAGTAATTCCACAAGTGCATTGTATTTTTATAAACCAAGACTTCCAACTATTTTTCACCAACTTTTTTTGCGATGACTTGCTCATAAAATCCAACATTGCTCAACAAATGAACTTAAATCCTAGTGCGTGACAGATAGAAAATATAATATTTTAATATATATATATATATATATATATTTGAAAATTATCATGTTAATGTGAGTTTCCTATTTTTACTTGGTAGTTTATTAGTCATCTATGGTCCTTATGAGGGATTAGTTCAAAAATATTGAAATTTTGTTAAGAAAAAAAAAAAGTTATCTTGTATGAATGTAATAAATTGTTTTAAGGATCAAACTCAAGATTTTTCCTTTTTACATGCATTAACATACTACATTGAATTGAAAACAATTACATGTTGCTTGGATAGGATTTTGAGTTTGTTAATTCACTGAATTATTTTTATTTTTCTTTTGATCTAGTGCATGCTAAACATCAAGTAATTTATAAAAGAAAACTTGAGCTTCTTAATCTAAGATTTTTCTTAACTCAAAGATTAAATATTCAGTTTAGAAATCTACTATAACATTAAGTATTAATCAAATTATATTTTATTGGAGACCATATCCAAAATTTCTATCTTGGCATTATTAACCAAGCACTATCCTACTACCCCCACTTTGGGTAGTTTTAACCTGCTAATAATTGCTCCTGCCGGTGGTATTCGGTGGAAAATGTGCTGGAGATAGTCTTTTCTAGCATCCATCATCATATTGTAGATTGCAAACATAGTATCGTTGGCAAGTTTTTATTAATGAAATGTTGTCCTCTAAAAAAATGTGAGGATTGCTATGTCCAAGATTTGACATTTGATGGATCTAGAGTTTGTCAAACTTGAGGATAATATTTTTCAATTCTGCTTTGGTAATCAGTTTGATATGGACTGAAATTTCAATGACGGTACTCAATGCTATGAATCCAATTTAGTCTCCTTACGTGGCTTTTCCTTTGGTTCAAAACTTGACTCAATCAAGTTTCATCGAGTTTTCTTTTGGTTCCAACTTCATGGCTTGCCATAGGAAATACTAACAAAGGAAGTTGAGACTATTTTGGCAAAGGAACTAAATGAATGCTCAGTTTTTTAGATTCAAAAAAGGGTAGATGATGGCACTCGTTACTTCCATTTCAAGGCTGTAATTGATATTGTCCAACCCCTAAGAATAATTATACAAGAAGAAATTCAAGAGTTTGGTGTTACAAAAGGTCTCATATGGTATGAAAGGATTCCTTACATTTGTTTTCTTTGTGGCAAGATTGGTAATCTCACTAAAAAAATGTCCTCAATTGAATAAGGATACTAGGAAATTAGACCAAAAAAAAAATTCCCTATGGCTTATAGATGAAATTATTTATTGTGTTTAATTTTACATATGATTATTTTGAAAGCAAAAGAACAACATGATCACTAGCAAGACAGTGCTCCTTGTCCTAAACTCTATCCAGAATGATAATTGTGCTACTAATGCTACTGCTAAAGTCCCCTTGAGAAACTGTGTTTGGACCTTTTTGCATGTCAAAAGTTATTAAAAGCTCAATCTCATGATGCAATGCCTAGCTTTACACAAGGGGGCGTCTAACATTAACTTTTAACTTTAATTCCTATTGGACTAATGAAAAAGCATGAAGGAATATTATGTGATATCACTAAGTATGTCTGAAATAATAAGAAAAAATTGTAGTTGTTAAGTACAAATGACAATGAGTATGGATACGCAAATGAACGCAATGCATTCTCAAGAACTTCTAGATATAAAAGGAGAGAAGTGCAAGGTTACTCCCTTAGAGATATGAAGAAAAAATTAATGAAATTAAGGGTAGAGGTTGTAAGTAAGTAGCCTTGCCTTCAACCATGATCCTGTCGGAATTGTCGAGGGTTGAGGAATCCCTCGACAATTTATCCACTTAAAGGTCTTGTAATGCATCATAAACCCCTTTTTGTTTTTCTTAGTGAAACTAAGCATTGTAATTCTAGATGGACAACGTTAAATTTCAATTATGTTTTAATTGTAATTTTCATGTTGAAAGAAATGGTTTGGAAGGGGGTCTTAGTTTCCTATGGAGCATATTGATGTTGTGATAGATGATTCGAGCTATGGAAAATGGTGTTTTACAAGTTTCTATGGGAATCCTAAAATTTTCCAAATAGTTCACTTATGGAATTGGTTAAAAAGACTCAATTCACCCACTTATATGCTTTGGCTTTATTGTGGTGATTTTGATGAGGTTCTTACTGCTAATGAAGATAAAGGAAAAAATCCAAGAATTCCCTCTCAAATCAATGCATTTAGAAAGGCTATCAATGAAGTGAACCTTTCTGAAGTCCATTGCAATGAGCGATATGGCTTTTACAAATGATTTGTGGGATCAATTATTTCCAACCTTATCTTCCAAAGCTTTGATAACTACTAATAGTGATGAAAAACCTCTTATCACTCAACCAGTGCCACAAAACAATCCTTCAAGCAGCCTAAATTGACTACATTAACAATATTTGAGAGATACTAGGAGGTGAATGTGATATTCTGTCCTATATTGTAAGTGTATATAGATATGTCATGGAATATAAGCATGAGTTTACTCATTGTCAACTCGAGATATTCCTTTTGGTACGACGAGGACAGTGCCAAGTAGTTGATAGTGGGTGCCGCCAGACCACAGTTGCATCAAAGGATTCAGAGTTTTTATGTGAAAACACTCTGATCTAAATAATCTATTTTGTATGATTAGCTGTATAATTTCTTGAGAAGAATACCCATCAAAATATTGTTGAACCAAAGGAATAGGAAAAGAAACATTTTCAATATTCGCACCAACTTCTAACCCAAAGAAATTGTTTGTCCAAGTCATTTAGACCTAATATGAATATCTAACACAAACATGACACAAAAATATAACATGGTTTTCATATAAAAGATTAAGAGAATCTCTAATCTAAACTATTTATTTTGTATGATTAGTCGTATAATTTGTTGACAAGAATAATCATCAAAATATTGGTGAAACACAAAGGTGAAATAAGAAAAAGACACATTATCACCATTTGCATTGAAATCCAACCCAAAGAAATAAAGATATTAAGGTTGTTTGTCCAAGGCATGTTAGAGCAACACGAAAATCCGATACAAATATGATACAAAAAGGTAATATATTTTGCATACAAAAGATTAAGAGAATCTCTTATTTAAACAATTTATTTTGTATGATTAGTTGACAAAAATAACTATTGAAATAATGTTGAAACATAACAGGTGAATTAAGGGGGGCGGGGGGGAAACACCTTCTCACCCATTGCACTAATAACCAACCCAAAGAAATGAAAACATTGAGGTTGTTGGTCCAAAGCATGTTAGATCTAACATTAAAATTTGACATAAACATGACACTAAAAGCCAATATGCTTTGTATAGAAAGGATTCACAAAATCTCCAATCTAAACAATCTATTTTGCATGATTTGTTGTATAATTTCTTGACAAGAATAATCATCAAAATATTGATGAATTATAACGTTAGAATTAGAAAAAGACACCTTTTTACCATTTCTAATAACATCCAACCCAAAGAAATGCTTGTTTGTACAAGGCATATTAGACCTAACACCAAAATACGACATAAACATGACACAAAAAGATAATATGTTTTGCATACCAAATATTCAAAAAGTCTCTAATCTAAACAATCTATTTTGTATGATTGGCAGTATAATTTTTCGACAAGAATAATCATCAAAATATTGGTGAATTATAATGGTGGAATTAAGAATAAACACATTCTCACCCTTTATATCAACATACAGCTCGAAGAAATGAAGATATTAAGGTAATTTGTCTAAGACATTTTAGACTTAGCATGAAAATCTAACATAAACATGACACGAAAAGGCAATATGTTTTGCATGTAAAGGATATTAAAGAATCTTTTATCTAAACAATATATTTTGTATAATTGGTCGTATAATTTTTTTATCAGAATAACCATTAAAATATTGGTGAACCATAATGGTGGAATTTGGAAAAGATACATTTTATTTTTTGCACCAATATCCAACCCAAAGAAATGTTTATTTGTCTACCACATTTTATATCGAATATGAAAATTTGACTCAAACATAACACGGAAAGACAATATGTTTTGCATTGAAAGGATTTAGAGAATCTCTTTTCTAAACAATGTATTTTGTATTATTGGTTGTATAATTTATTGACAAAAATAACAATCATAATATTGGTGAATTTTAATTGTGGAATTGGGAAGAGACATCTTTTTACCCTTTGTACCAATATCCAACCCAAAGAAATGAAAATATTAAGGTTTTTTATGCAACACATGTTATATCTAACACTAAAATTTGAAAAAAAATATGACAAAAAAAGACAATATGTTTTACATTCAAAGGATTTAGAGAATATCTAATCTAAACAATCTATTTTATATGATTGGCCATATCATTTCTTGACTAGAATAATTATCAAAATATTGGTGAATCATAACAGTAGAATTAGGAAAAGACATCTTCTCACCTTTTGCACTAACATCCAACCCAAAGAAATAAAGACATTAAGATTGTCCAAAATATGTTAGAACTAATATGAAAATTTGAGACAAACATGACATGATATATTTGGCACCAACATCCAAACTAAAGAACTGATTATTTGTCCAAAGCATGTTATATCTAACACGAAAATTCAACACAAATATAAGACAAAAAACCAATACGTTTTTGCACATAAAGTATTTAGAAAATCTTTGATCTAAATAATCTATTTTGTACGATTTTTTGAATAATTTCTTGATAAGAAAAAACCATCAAATAATGGTAGAATTAGGAATAATCACATTCTCACCCTTTGAACCAACATCCAACCTAAAGAAATGATTGTTTTTCCAAGTCATGTTAGACCTAACATGAAAATCAAAACAAACTTGACATAAAAAAATAATATCTTTTGCATATAAATATTTTAGAGAATCTTTGATTTAAACAATCTATTTTATACAATTGGTCGTATACATTCTTGACGAGAATAACAATAAAAATATTTGTGAATCATAATAGTGGAATTAGGAAAGCTACTCATTTTTTGCGCCAACATCCAACCGAAAGAAATGATTGGGTGTCCAAAATATATTAAATCTAACATGAAAATTTGACACAAACATGACGCGAAGAAGGTAATATGTTTTGCATAGAAAGGATTTAAGGAATCTCTAATCTAAATAATATATTTGCTTGATTGGTTGTGTAATTTCTTAACTAGAATAACCACAGAAATATTGATGAATCGTAAAGGTGGAATTAGGAAAAGACACACCTTCTCATCTTTTGCACTAACAACTAACCTGAAAGAATGAAGGCATTAACATTGTTTGTCAAAGGCATGTTAGACATAATATGAAAATTCGGCATAAACATGACATGAAAAGGCAATATTGTCACGCCCCAAAATCGGGACATGTCACGACCGTACCCTTGAGATTTCTCCCAAGAGTACAAGGTCTCTATCTGAACTCAAAACACAAATAATATTCCCTAAAAATAAAAGGAAACAAACAAATCCATATCCTTTAAAAAGTCCCAAATGAAATTCTAATAAGAAATACGGAAGTCTCTCAATGGATCACATCATAGTTAGGGATACAACTCCAAACTTATTAAAAACTAACAACTCCAAAGGAAAAAACAAAAATAATAATAATAATAATTATCTAGTTCCCAAAGCAAATAAATGACTAAGAATCCAAAACGAAAAACGAGAGTCAAACTTCATCTACTCTCTTATTCCTCATCACTAGAATCTGCAAAGAAAGAGATAAAAAGAGGGAAAGGAATGAGCTAGAAGTTCTGTGAATAAACAGAATATTCAACTTCCTTATTTTTTTCCCCAAAATATTAGAAAATCAGTAATTAAAAAGAATAATTTCAAAATATCAAAAAGGTCTCATTTCAAAGTATCAATCAATTAATTAAAGTAGACTTCCCTTTAACAAACAAACAAACAAACAAAATATCATAATTCAAATTCAATTATCTTATTAGGTAGGCTCAAGCAAGTGTAGGTACTCGTTGGTTTAATCGAATTCGGCCCTAACTGTACTCCTGCCAGGACGGCCAAAACTTATCAAAGTGTAAGCTTTTTCACCATGCTCTATGGGTTCAAAAGACTTATCAAATGTAGGACATATTCCCCCAACTAATTCCTAACAAAGTTGAGCCAAAAACTTATTTTATTTAGGGAAGACTTTCAATAAATTTAATCAAGAATTTTCGAGAAATCAAAGGAAATAAAAATCAGAAATTAAGAATTCTCAAGAAAGTAATTATTGAATGAAAAGTATAATACTGATAAAATCTTTAATAGATACATAAGTAAATAATTGAAATAGGAATTAAAATAAACAAAAAGTAGAAGAAGAAGTTGCAGAAAATGGTAAATAAAGAAAAAGAAGTATAATTTACATATATATACATAATATATATATGGTTTTCTTTTTTTTTTAAAAAAAAAGAAACAATAATATAAGTAAGAAAGAAAAGTCCAAGAAACAGAAATTAAGGTTGTGTAGGTTTTCTTTTCAAAATAACTCTACAGTAGTAGTAGTAGTAATAATAATAATAATAATAACAGTAATGATTGCTTATCATCACTCCCACCACAAGAACCAACGAAATCAAAGAGTT
>JAXGGT010056869.1:0-10107 GCA_035583425.1 Marsdenia floribunda
TAGTAAGTCCAATTAAAGTAATCTAATTAAGTTAAATGAGTTTCTGTGCATCAAAGACAAAGTATGAGCCCACTTATATAGAAACCCTAATCCTAGTCTGTGATGGGTTGACTAGGGTTATTATTATAAATAAGAGGTTATGGTCCCCGAGAGAATATCAAGAGTTTCTCCTCTATATCTTAGCCAGTAGAATAGAACCCTTGACTCCGATAGATCTATTGAACAACCATAATCCCCATAATCCCATTTTCTCTTCAAGATCTTTTACGAAAATTCAAATCTATCATAGGAATCCAAGTTTCATCTTCAAAAGGAGATTCAAGGTTATAAACATTCTAAGATGGATTTAGGTAGGCTTCCGCAAATCTTTATTCTTAATTATTGATAATCGGACATAAAATTTTTGAGATTTAATTATGGATAATTATATATATATATTATTCTAACAGTTGCTGGATACAGTCTTGGATTCTTGATTTTTGGCAGCCGTGTTGTTGGCGATGATGATGATGGTAATAATGAACACATACTTGAACAAGGGTTGTTGTTCTTCTATCAGAAGAAACCCACCCACCCCACTGATCTTCCTCCCCTGAACTGCTAAATTAATCAATCAATCAATCCGGTGAGCGAATTCTGGATCGATGCATGCATCAGCTAGCTAGTTAGCCTGGTTATTATTTGTGTTTTTTTTTCTCCTCTTCATTTTGTGTATTGGATTGCTAGGTAGTGCATTTTTTAGGCCTTTTAAACCATATTATTTTTTGGGCTTAGAAATTGGACAGTTTACAGATAAACATTGTGACAAATGTAAGGCTGTCTCTGACACAGCATTTTCCGGACGTATCATATCTAATAATTGTACTCCAAATCAGTAATAATAATAATAATAAAAATCGTACTCTAATCAAATTTTTATAACATATTCTAACACATGACCATTATATATATATATATTTTGTATAGCCAACGTATCTCTTTTTTGTTGTGAGGGCTTTCTCGTTGAAGGTAAACAGTTAGTTATAATATGTGCTCTATTCCTATAGGTAAAATTTGAACTTCTAAATCTCATGGTTAAAGAATAATGTGAGCAACTACCACGTCACACCTCAAAACTAACTATATTTTTTAAATCATATTAAAGATGTGTATATTTTATTAAGAAATATATATATATATAGAGAGAGAGAGAGGGAGGAGTGAGTGATAATGCAAAGATGAAGTGCCCCTTGTCCTTACTCCTGAGTAGGTGATTGCGGTGGCGCTGGGTTGGGGAAAATGTGTGGGAGAGCGTCTTTTTTCTGGAAATGTATTTCCTTCCATTCTTCTATAATTAATCTTTTTCTGTCTTTAATGACGCATCATCTATATGCGTGAAGGCGAAAGCTAATCCTATACCATACTACTTGCTATCTTCAGAGCCATAAATGAAAAGAGGAAAATTAATAATAATAATAAAGAGATATTAATGAATATTGTCCTAAATATTTAAGGTTTTGATATATTTAATCTTAAATATTTTATTTTGATATTTAATTATATTTTAAATGAATTAATTTTTTTTATTTATTTTAGCTCTTTTAGATGAAAAAATACATAAACCAAGAATATAAACACAATTATTTTTAGACATTTATTATTGTTTGTTTAGGCTCTTCTTTATTTAAAACCACTAAAATTATTAAAATATGATTTAATTTATTTGCGATCTAAAATATTAAAATAAAATATTTAAAACTAAACATATCACAATCTTAAATATTTGGGACTAAATCCACTAATCATTCGTACAATAAGATACAAACGCAGTTCAATTAATAATAATTGTACTTACAAAATTGAGGTTGTATTTTCACTAGTAGAATTTGGACAAACTCTAAAAAAAGAAAAAAAAAAAAAAAGAAGTGAAACATATCAATAGGTGTATTAGTCTGTCATTTCAAATATCCTTCTATTTATCAATATTTCAACACTAATAATTATATTATCGTTACACACCTGTAAAATTTAATTTTTTTTGAAATAAAATATTATTCAAACAACTATTCACCAAACGCTTTTTAATTTTTTTTTTTTTTTATTTTCTCAAAACAAATTTCACTAAAAAAATCATT
This sequence comes from Marsdenia floribunda, assembly GCA_035583425.1. Lineage (NCBI taxonomy): Eukaryota > Viridiplantae > Streptophyta > Magnoliopsida > Gentianales > Apocynaceae > Marsdenia > Marsdenia floribunda. The sequence continues at coordinate 2,115 of JAXGGT010056869.1, forward strand.
TTTCTTTCAAGTTATTCACTACTCCAAATTATAAAGTCTAATATTTTTTTAGCTTTAAACTAAGAAAAAAAAAATTCATATCTTAATTGGGATCCAAGTCATTTGATTCAAAATTTTATTTTATTTTAGAATTTGAAATTTCAAAAAATAAAAATAAAAATAAAATGAATAGTTTAAAACGAACCATTCGATTATGAAAACATTTTATTCAAATAATCAACTTTTAAGAGTAAATTTATTAATATACAGTTAAAAAAATGAAATTAATAAAAAATTGATTCTCTCTAAAAAAATAATAATAAAAAATTGATAAAGATATTAATTTGAATATATTTTATTTTTTATATATTAATGTTATGGAATGATAACATATATATATATATATATATATATATAACCATTTACAACTGTACACAATTGATTGGTTCTTCTTTCTGTATGAAACAAAAGTACAAAATTTTCTTACTATATCTGGATATTCCTGATTTCTGTGTGAAAATTGTGTTCAGAATTCGATTACAGTTAGTGAAATAACAATAATAATAATTGAGAGATTATTTATATTTGGGTCAACCGGAGAAAAATCCACGGGTTGGATGTACAACTACAATGTCCTTCGCCAACAAACGTTGTACTACAAAATATAGAAAATCTCAGAACTGTACTACTTACTATCAATCACCTTCCCACATTTAAAGATTATCATAACTAACCATCTTCGCCTCTTTATCTTCTTCTTCTTCTTCTGCTGCTGCTAATATAGTCCATTTTCAGTTCCAAAATTAGAATAACAAGTCAATTAATTACGTACCCAGAAAGAAATGGATCACAGTGGTCATATGCATCATGATATGGGAGGTATGGTCATGACGACGCCGCCGTCTGCCGGAGATATGGCGAATGGGTGAAGGATTAAGGAAATAAATAGAGTAATTCACACGCCCAGTACAAAGAACGATAAACACTCTGCACATGCACTGTTTGGGAATGAATAGCAATAATTTTTATTCACTATATCTCATTCTGAAAATGCTGACAGTACTTGGGTATTTAAACTAAATAATCAGTAACTCCGTTCCCGAAAATATAGTATGGGATCTGGTTTATTTGGGCAGTTTAAACTAACACTGTATGGTATCTTATGCATGCAAGGTCATGCAACGTGATCCGCAGGACTCGGTCATTAACCAGAAGCCTTGATTATTTCCAGCAACTTGATCCTCCATCCCATACTGCTATAGTATTTTCTTCGCATACCCTGATTGTTTAAGGGTGATTTCCTCATCCTTTTATTCCACTTCGATGCCAAGATAGTATGACAAGAGTCCAAGATCAACCATTTCAAATTCTTGCATCATTTGTTGTTTGAAATCTTGGATTCTTGTGTTGTTTGGCCCTGTTACAATCAAGTCATCCACATATACTCCAATTAACAGCACATGATCAGCTTGTCCCTTTACATACACGGCGTGTTCTTGAGGACATTTCAAAAATCCTAGATTCTTTAAACACTTGTCTATCTAGTCGCTGATTCCAAGCTCTAGGGGCTTGTTGAACCCCATACAAAGCCTTCACAAGTCGATACACTTTGTGTTCTTGATGCTCCACGGTGTATCCTTTTGGTTGGTTGACATAGACTTCCTCCCGTAACTCACCATTTAGAAAAGCTGTCTTGACGTCCATATGGTGTACTTGCTACTTGTTTTAGGCTGCAAGTGCAAGTAGAAGACGTACTAATATCTATAATCTCAAGAACGCGGTAAAAGCTTTTTAGTAACTACCCAATATGATAGGATTATTGATTAATGAAATTAAGGAATCAATTCAATTCATTGTAATTGATAAAGAAAAACTAAAAACAAAAGAATTCTATTATGCAATATAAAAGAAAATTGGAATTTACGATAAAAACCAATGAAACAATTAGTAAGACCAATATTCGAAAAATACAACTTGCAAGTGGATATAAGGCAATTGAGAAATACCAATTATTTTACTACCATACTTGAGTTATCTAAATTGATTACTTCAATACGGTTCGTTGCAAGCAATACTAAACCTTTCGGATCTAACTCAAGATTATTAGGATGCCTAGCATATCAAGATCCGATCATGTTATTTATTCTAATCCGGCAATTCAATATTCATCTAAGGTCCAGACTAAACAAAGAATTGTCAATTTAAACTCTATTGAATTACATGCTCAATTAAATCTAACTTTGATGTTCAAAGCATAATTCAATTAGCAATTCAAATCGAAAGCATAAAATAATGGAAATTCTTAATGAAAATTCATTCAATATCCTTCCCGGGAATGTACAATAAAAACCCTAATTGTTCATTCAAAAGATAAAAATTCCTAGGAACAGAATTCAATCAAATATTCAACATTCAAAGATACAAAATAAGAAGAAAAGGAAAGAGAAAGTGTGTCGTACAGATGTCACTTCTTCTACGGTTGCTCAATCCTCCAAATCTTCGAAAACCTCGTGATGAATGTCTTCTTCTCAATCTTTAAGAACTTTATCTAGTCTATCTCTCACTATTCTATAGTATTCTCCCTTACGGTTGCAGGCTCAAACATTACAACAATAGTAAGAAGATAAATTCTCTAAAATTCTAGAAGAAAATTACAAAAGATCTAGAGTAAACACATATTTTCTTCTTGATTCTCTGAATTTTGATCAACTTTTCATTGAGAAATGACGCCATTATTTATAGGAGAAGTCCAGAGATACTTCAGGGATTTTTTCAGCTAAAAATCACAGATTTTTCGAATCCAAAGAGGTGCACGACCGTGTTGAGGTGAAGCACGACCGTGTTGGTCGGTTTTTTTGAATAGCACAGGCGTGTTGGCTTGAAGCATGGCCGTGTTAGGTAGTTTTAAGTAGTATTGTCGTGCTTTTATGAGTAGGGCCATGTTCCTTTGTGCCAAAATTGCATTTTAGTCCTTGATTTTGTCTGTTCTTTTATTTTAATCCCTGAAACTTTCCTGTAGACAAAATAATGTAAATTAGTGTCATTCTCAATCAATTTAGTCCAAATACTTTGAAAATCAAATCATATTAAGCACAATTTGGTCCTAAAAATATGATATGTTTTAGCGTTATCACGTATTGTCTCAATTCTTGCCACTGGTGCATGTACTTCTTCATAATCGATCCCTTGTCATTGTACATACCCTTTTGCTACGAGTCTCGCTTTGTGTTTTACCACCTTTCCTTCTGAATCTCTCTTTAATTTGTATACCCACTTTAATCCGATGGGTTTTTGTCCATCAGGTAGGTTGGTTAGGGACCATATCTTGTTCTTCTCAATTGAGGCAATTTCTTGGTTCATGGCTTCAACCCATTCACACTTCTTGGCAGCTTCTTCATATGTCATTGGTTCTTGCAAGTCAATTTGTAATAAATCTTCCAATAGGAGATGTACTTCTTTTGTATTTTCATACAGATCACTGAGGTTACGATACCTTTTTGGTTTTTCATCTATTGATTCAGTGGCCGAGTTTGGTGGAGTTTCTATTGGGGTTGGGGTGCTTTCGGTCTCACTTATTACTGATGGTGGCGCCAATGGCAACTGGGTAGCAGCAGCCACTTTTGAATCTTCTTCAACTGTGAGTGATCCCCAAGTGATCTTATCACCGTCCGTGGAGACTGCCCAATTCCAGCATTTGTTTTCTTCAAATGTTACGTACTTGCTAACACATACCTTGGCTGATTGTGGGTCATATAACTTGTGTGCCTTGCTTCTACTTTCGTCGTCGAGGTATACTACTAGAATGCTTCGATCATCAAGCTTCTTTGTGTGTATCGAAGGAACCTTCATATGTGCCATACAGCCGAACACTCTCAAGTGTGCAAGGTTTAGCTTCTTCCCAAACCAAACCTCATGCGGCATTCTAGTAGTGAGGGCTTTTGTGGTCACACGATTTAGTATGTATATCGCATGATGCACTACCTCACCCCAAAGTGTTGCCGGTACTGACATGCTCTTTAGTAGGCTCCTTGCCATTTCAACCACTGTTCGGTTTCTTCGTTCAACCACACCTTTTTGCTGTGGTGTGTATGGAGCAGTGAAGTGTCATTTGATCCCTTCAAAATCACAGAATGTGGTGAATTCTTTTGAGAGGAATTCACCCCCTCGATCCGTTCGGAGTACCTTTATCTTACATCCAGTCTCATTCTCCACGAGAACTTTGTATTTCTTGAATTTTTCGAATGCATTACTCTTGTCTTTTAGCATATACACCCACATCTTCCGGTTGTAATCGTCTACAAGAAGCATGAAAAACCTGTTCCCAACAACTATTGGCAGAGAAATAGGGACGCAAAGGTCCGCATGTACCAGCTCGAGCTTCTCCTTGGCTTTGTAAGTTGCAGTAGCGGGGAAGGGAAGGTGTGCTTGCTTTGCAATGAGGCAACCGCCACACAACTAGACTGGGTGTTTGATCTTTGGCAGTCCGTACACCATCTCTTTGTCAGCCATCAACTTTAGCAATTGAAAGTTTAAGTGTCCCAGCTTAGCATGCTAAAGCCACGCCGGTTCTGCTATACTCATGAGTAGGCACACCGCTTCCGTAGTCTCCATTGTAATTTTGTTGAGACGATTTGAACTGCGCCTAGTTCTAATGAGCAGCTTGTCATGCGAATCATATAATTGTAAAAATTCTCCTTCCATAATTATTTTATTACCACTTTCAGTTAACTGGCCAATGCTAATTATATTGTTGGACAGAGCTAGAATATAATATACCTCCGTAAGTAGTCTCTGTTCTCCATTTCTAAATTGAAGTAGTACCGAACCCTTTCCCTTGATTTGTACTGTAGAACCATCACCAAACCTTACGTTTCCATTGATGGAGTTGTCCACTGTTTGAAATTTTTTAAGGTCTCTTGACATGTGATTGCTTGCGCCATTGTCAAAATACCATGTATTGGATTTTGATTTCTCTGTGCCACTAGTTTTTGGTGTTGTTTTTCCATCATTTAGTAGGAGCAAGTTGCGCACCTCTGCACTAAGTGCCATCAGCAATGCCGGTTCCTCCTCTTCTGTGTGTTTGAGATTTGCTTCCTCACCTTGATGTTTACTCCTGCATTCTGAGGCATAATGACCATGGCAGTTACAATTGAAGCACCATATGTGCCCTTTGTCACTCCCTGAGCTGAATCTGCTGTCTGTTTCGGTCTCTCTACGTGTTGGGTAGGTGAACCCGCGTCCAGCTTTGCTTCGACCCATGCCATGTCCACGCCCCCTACCACGCTCGGAAATGCTTCCTCGGCCTCTTGGTTGTGATGGGTGGCTTCCAACATTTTTCTGCATTGCTTGCCACTCTGCATGAGTAAGCACACTACAAAAAAAGAGGCTTTTTACGACGGGAATATATACGATGGCCTTTAAACCCTTATTTATAATGAATTGTATACAAGGGTTAGAGTGGACCGTCGTATATAGTAGGAGTATATATGACGGTCGTTGAACCCTCGTTTATGACACACCTTATACGACAGTTCGAATGAACCATCGTATATAACTAGAGTTTATACGATGGCTAGAATGGACCGTCGTATATAAGTGGACCTTATACGACAGTCGTTCAACACTCATTTATAAATTGTTTTAAATGTCGGTCTTAATTGAATGTCGTATAAATTTTTAATATAAATAATTATTTTTTTTGATTATTTCATATATTAATATATTATTAATATTAAATATATAATTTTATATATTTAAAAATATAACATATAAAATTATTAAATTTTCAAGTTAATTTTTTTTTATAAAAATTTTTAATATTATAAAAATAAGTATACTTATATATAATTGTTTGAATTTTAAATATAAATTTAATTTTTAATTGATTTTATTATATATATATATATATATATATATATATATATTTACTTTTCTATATCTAATTTATATTATAATTTGACTACATAATTAATTTTATTACTCTAATTTGATACATCTTAGATTAATGAACCATTATGTTTACTTAGAAGAAGAAAAAAAAAAAAAAATACCATAACAGTAGGGTTCACTTAAGGGAACAAAACTGATTGCTAAGCAAGCTTTCAGTAAAAAAGGAAAAAAGGAAAAAAATTCTCAAGAAGAAGAAGAAGAAGAAGAAGAAGGGGGTTATGCTTCTTCGGAGCTGTGACTATTGATGCCTTCGCCTGAGGTAAACAATTTCTCTCCAAATTCAACTGTCTTCTCCGATTGTGGTATTTTTCTTCTCCGATTGTAGTATTTTCCTGCCATTAATGTGTCGATTACCCACTTTATTTTGACAATAATGATAATGTATTATATATATATATAAAAAAATTGTTTTGTTCTCTTCAAAGATGAACTGAAATTGCAAACAATTCCATTTTCATTTTGTCGACCATGACTGAATAAGTAGATCCGAAATTGAATTTAGCAAAATTAGCATAAGTAAGTTGATAGATTGAGAAGCTGAAATTAATGGCTTCACTGATTGATCGTATTCATTTTGCTATTTCGGAGCTGATCCAACGACCGTGGGACGAAGATTGGTTTATCTACACAAAAATGAAGGACTTTGAAGATGAGATCGACTTTTTGGCAAGGTTCGTGGATTGCATCCACTACCAGAGTAATGCTCTTGAGCTCGCGCCACATTTGGGCTCCATGGTAACCAAGGTTGAAGCTACTTCGCAAAAGATTGGAGGCGAATTTCTAGAAGAGATGAATCGCGACAAACGGGCTTCTGTGTTCTCAGTGGTGCTTTTCAACTTGGTGGGAAGTTCTACGAAAAACGCTAGGAAATGGATTGAACTGTTCGAAAGATTATTAAGCATGATTTCTGCTTTGAAGCCTAATATAGCAAATGCCCTTGATATCTTGTCAATTAACTCAATTCAGTGCAAAATTTCCGTTCATGATTTTTTGAAATGGAAGAGTTTTGTCATATCTACGTATACACACATATCTGTTTTGTCTCTAGATAGTGTTCATATTTTATCAGCTTATTTTCCCTCATTTTCCATTTTTTGGGGCTAATTCGGGTATCTTTGCCATGCTGATCTGAAGACTGCCTAGTTTAATCTGGTTTTCCAGCTTGGTTGAATTTGTTGTTACTATGGATGAGGGTGACTAGTCAGCTGTTCTCCACGATGCTATTTTTCCCATGCAAGTCTAAACCTGATAGATATGGCATACTTGAAGGATTCAAGATATAAAATTTTAGACATGTGATCAGTGTGTGGCAAATGCTACTTTTATTTCTCTGTTTTGACCTGAAGTTTGAATGTAATTTCTCTTACTATCAAGATGGTTGTATTACTCCAAAATGTTTCTTTTTGTGTTGTTCTTGTCCATATAGCTTCTAAAAGTTCTGAGTATGAAGGGACGAATATTGATATTTGAGTGCCATCCCTCTTTTTCATTAGAATTCCTTCTGCCATTTCTGCCATTCCAAAATGCCATTTCTGTTATAGCAGGGTTCTCTTTTTCTTCTCTTGGAAGTCTATTTCTTCTCCTTCCTGATAAGCAAAGTCTTTCTGCATTTACTCTTTGCTGATAGTATTAGCATTGTTGTCTATTACTTCTTCCATTCCTGATGAAATTTTGATGTCTGATTGTTGCTATGTGCATTTGGAATCAGATTTCAAGTGCAAAGGTTGTATTCCATAAATCACAGCCAGGTACAACTGACAGAATCGTGATCATATCTGCTAAGCAAGTTTCAGGGTTCCTGCTTCCTTGTGTTGCTGATCATCTTAACTCAAAGAAACTGAATACTTCCAAAAAATGCAGGGGTTTATTTTATGTTAAAATTTTACTTACTGCAGGGGCTCATAAACTTTCTGGTAAGTTTATTTTTCTGTAAATTTTTTTTTTGCTCTTTCCTTTCTTTGTTCTGCTCTTCTCATGACATAAATGCGGTGTATTAATACTGATCTACTTATGCCAGTAACTTTTCCAGCTAATGTTTATAATCATTTCTTGTTTCATTCTTATA
>JAXGGT010056878.1:0-10106 GCA_035583425.1 Marsdenia floribunda
GCGTATTTGATGTGCGTTATAGATTCTATGTCGCGTATCCCATACGCGTTAAAGCCATTTTTACACAAGTTTTAAAAATTGGGCCATTCACTGTGTGTCTGCCAAAAACAGGGCCATTTTAATCAAAAACCCTGTATATATGTCAATCAAATCGGGACAGTTGTAACTAAAAGTTATTCACATTTATTCTAATAAAATAAAAGATTTAACTTGCAAGTTCACATTTTTGATAGTCAGTATCATTAATTGCAGTGTCCCCAGAAGGTTGGTGTCGGCAACAGCGGCTACCGACATCACAGTTGAGTTCCTTTACTTCTACCATAAATTCTAATTTTTTTTTCTTCCTTATCCAAGAAATTCAGGCAAAAATGCTCCTGCAGTACTAACTGTGAGAGTTTTATCTTGCATTCATAATTACATTCACATATATAAAGTTTTATTCCCAATAAAATTATCAGGAAGTTAAATTGTTATATAATTAAAAAATTATATCTACAGTCCTACTATAATTAAAAGTCGAAAGTTATGGCATCTTATATATTTATAAATAGATAGTGTATATTTCTCTAAATTAAATCATAACTTTGTAGCATAAAATCCAATTTGGTGGATCGTATAGGTATCATGTACACATAAGAATATTAAGAGAAATGAGAGAGTTTTCTTTAGACATATGAAAGAGAGAAAAGAAAATATAAACTATATGGTAACAACCAACCCGTAGTAGTGTCTAGCTATGACTTTTGATACATATGTTCGTGTTCATATGCTATGGTAGGGTGGTAATCGTGTCGGGTTGAGCTAAGGTAATTATTCTTAACGTGTCAATCAGAACCCGACATGAACTCGAAATGACACGAAAAAGTTGAACCTGAACACGACACGATTATTAATCGTGTCAATCCGCCAACCCGATTATGACACATACGATTTAAAACCATTAACCTGCCAACACAATTACACGATATCAACTTGCTAACCAGATTATTTACGTATTTAACTTATAAAAATATAAATATTACGTAATTTATTTATATATTAAATATTAAAAATAAAAATTATTTAATAATTTAATAATAAATTAAAATATATAATTGAAATAAATAAAAATAATTAAAATAAAAAATTAATTATTATTTAAACGGGTTATGCGGATTCGAAACGGGTTACGCGGGTTTAACTCGTTTACAACTCGAACATGATTATCATTAAACGGGTTGACCCGCTCTGACACGAACCCATTTATCCTCAACCCTAACCCGCTAATTTCATATTGTGTTCGTGTTGGATTGTCGTGTCGGGTTAAATATTGTTACCCAATGCTATGGACACATTAATAGTACAAGAAGTTCGAAAGCAAATTTGGTGCAGTACATTTCATGGGCAAATTATGCTCTTCTATCGGAAAAACGAAATGTTTTGAAAGTCAAAAGCCAAAGTCTTTAGAGAACGACACATGCATAGTATAGTTATCTTTTTTTCTCTACAAAACAAATCGGTCTGACCCCTCTCAACTTCCAAACATAGAGAGATTTATTATAATAAAAGATTAACAAACTATTTTTATCTAAGTTGTAAGAAGCTTTGTTCAGTTAAATAAATTTTCGAGTTTACATTTTGTGAATGAATAAATGATCATTGGATAAGTTTGTCTCTCGAAAAAATACTCAATTCAACTAGATTCCAGTTCAATTTGGCACAATAAGATCATCTAATACTTAGAGGTTTCTAGATGAAAGATAATTTAAACAAAAATACTAATTTTAAACAATTAATTATATATCTTTAATTTGTAATGCTACTTGTCACTTTAGGAAGATTATGAGATTGTGATTTTATAAAGTAAAGGTAATATTTGTGATTATTTTCTAGCAATACATTTTTAATTAATATTTTAGGTCAATATTTATTAAACAATTATTATAAAAATATAAAATTAAAAGATATTTTAGTCTTTTCAATTTAAATATATTTAATTTAAATATATTTTTTAACATGTAATAAAAATTTACGTGGTTTTTTGTTTAAAAAAAAGTATCGACAGAGTATTTAGGCTGTATTTGGACTAACTTTTATTTTGAAAAAAGTGAATTTTGTAGTTGAGTGAATTTTATTTTGAAAAACGAGGTAAATTTTATAAGTGTAATAATTTAATTATTGGAGTATTGATTTTTAGAATGATGTGATGAGTATTCGTTTTAGAATGATTTGACAATTTTATTGGGCTCTATCCTGTAATTTGACAAAAAGTAAATTAATATAGGTTTTGTCTAAACCAAAACCATCAACTTATTTTCAAAACAAGCAGAAACTTGAAATAAAAGTTAGTCCTAACACACCCTAAAGTACAAAAAAAAATAATAATAAAAGAAAACAACAGTAACGACGGAGTATTTTGGAACAAAAAAAAGGTGAAAGGTATTTTAGTACTGAAACATATTGTAAAATATTTTAAATATGAGCATGCCCTTCCAACATTACAGTTTAGTCCCTTTACATCTAGCATAACTTTTAAAAAATTATTGATTGAATTTAAATAATAAGAAATGGTTTATATAGAACATATAGTGTTATATATATATGATAGTACCTCATTTTAAGAAAATGTTATATTCACTCTAAAATGAAAGCATATAAAATTATTATTGTGTTTAATAGTGATTTTATTCTATTTTTGAATAGAGTTTTATTGATTCGAAAAATTGATTGAATTTTGGCCTAAGAATTTTTCAACAAAAATTATGCCAAAATTTTTATTAATTTCTAATTTAATGAATTTTAACAAGCTACGTTATGTTTGAACTTTAAAGTTATGTATAAAAATTTAAGACCTCACTAGGTTCTATAAAGCTATTTAATATTAAGGTATTTAGTATTCTATCAAGCATTTAATTATTACTATATATCGAAGTTAATGTTTATAATTTAAAACTTAGGTTAAGGCTAACAATTAATACTATAAAATAAAAAAGATTAAAACTAAGTTAAAACCTTAAAGCAAAAAGAGATAGAGGCAATTAACTTAATCTTAAAGTTTCAATTAAACCTTAAATTGATAAATCTTAACCATTATTTATTTGAATTTTAAAATACGGTTGAAACATAGTCTTAAGTCCTAAGTTCAAAAATAACTCTAAATTCTTTAAGGTTGAAACTTTGTTTAGATTTAATTTTAAGACCTAAGTTAATAAGTAATACTTAGAATTTATTTTCACGTTTTGGTTTTCCTTTACTAATTATTGACTTTATATGATGCACTATACAATGATATCTCTATCACGTCCACACTGATTTTGATAAAAGTAAATACAATGACTAACTTTTATTTACAACTTTTATCATAAATAGAGTAGAAGTGGTAGAAGTATCTACACGTATAATAAAATCATATGCGATCAAAAAATAATTGAGAAAAGTCGAAAGGTATAAAACAAACCTCATTGACAAATGTGACTATGAGACATGACCTTGAGGCCGAGCACTTTTGTACCTTGCACATAAGATAGCCTTTCATTTTTCTTATTTTTTTTGAAATATATTAAACCATTATTTTTATGTGTTTCTTATATTGATAGTTTCTTGAGAGACAAGCTCTTGTAAGCACTCATTTACCCATTCACAATATTCAACTTGAAAACTTGCTTAAGGGAACAAGGCACCTTAAAACTTGCACAGAAATGGGTTTTAACTCTTTTATAAAAATAAACCTCCCCATATATAGAGCCAATTTAATTAGTCTCTCATTAATTTGAAATTGACAAGGATCAAAATCATTTTGGGTGGGTAAAAGAGGATAACTATACTCTTCACGTATCGTTTTCCGGCTTTCAAAATATTTATTTTTTGGGATAGAAGAGCAGAATTGTATTATATTATAATTAAGATAGATAGTACATAAAGGGATAAGGCCATGAAAGGGATACTTATCAAAAAAAAAGGCCATGAAAGGGATTGAACAAAATTTTCTTTCAAAATTTGTTGCACTATTAATGTGTCCATATGAACACGAACATATGTGTCAAAAATAATGGCTGCCAACTACTAAGGGATATTTATGTCATTTCATCCCTCCAACACTTATTATTTGTTTGAAATTCAGATATCGTACACTTGTTATTTTCTCCCACATTCAATGCTTTCATTTAGTTTTTCTTTTTCTTTTTTCTTTCTTTTTTGTACCACAAACTTTGAGCAGTCAATGCTTTCCCTTTTGTTTCACAGTGCATTTTAAGTTACCTGAATTGATGTTGGTAAATGATTTCTAGAAGAAATTATGGGAATAATATCTAAACTTTTTAAAGATTCAGTTATTCTACACAAAAGTTTGTGTTCAATATTTGCCTTCTAATTCTCAAAATATTCAAACTATCATATTCTGTCAAAATATTTTATTAAAGGGTTAATTTTGTTTGTCATATCCATATAACATGTCTTTTTCTTCTTCTTCTTTTTTTTTTTTCTGTAAATAATTTATTAAAAATGATGAACACTTAAATTTTGATTAAAATTTAATTAATTGATTTAAAATATACACCGTTGTATTATGTGATTTATTGTGGTAACATATAAAGATATGATCAAATTATTTTATTTTTTTTTTTATTTTTTTATGTGTGTTTAATGTTTACACAATCTAAAATAAAAATTTAAATTCTTTTACCAAGTGGGAGAATGCATCTTTAGGCCTAAACTTAAGTTTCTTACACTAATAAAAAATAAATATGTTAATTCAAAATATAAAATAATACAAAGATTTGTATATGTATTTATAAAAATAAACCTTTCATGTTACAAAGATTTGGACCAAAGGATAAAATTTCAGAAATAGCTAAACAATGTTTTTGGAAAATATTAAAAAATAACTATATATACATTAACATCTAAGCGTATAGTGTAGGAAAGAAACGACCAGTTATCCTTACGTGCACATTAACTCTAATTACAATGCTAGTGTTAGGTCGCAAACAGTACTATACTCTAATATTATAAATATTGAAAAGAAGAGAGAATAAAGATTTAACGTGGAAAATTTTATAGAAAAATTACTGAATCAATTCAAAAAAATTTCATTATTAATCAAAAGCAAATAAAATTATTTTTGTGCACCTTAAAGATTTGACATACCCAAAACTCTAAGAAAGCTACTTATTTCTATGTTTCTCTCTCACAAAAAAAAAAAAAAAAAAAACTCTCAAAAGCTTTCTAGTTTTTTCTCTCTCTCTCTCTTTCATATGTCTAATGAAAACTCTCTCGTTTCTCTTGTGTATACATCGTTATCTTACCTACACCTATACCATCCGCCGAATTGAATTTGCTATTATAAAGTTACATTCGCTTGGAAGCTTACCCAAGCTTGATTAAGTTATACATAACATGATATAAATTTTGACTTTTAATCCTCGTAGGATTGTAGATATAATTATCTAATTATATAACATTATTATCTTCCCAATAACTTTATTAAGAATAAAACTTTGTATATGTGAATGTAATTAAAAATATAGCATAAAACTCACACAGTTAGTACTGCAAGCATTTTTGCCTGAATTTGTTGGAGAAGGAAGAAAAACAAAATTATAATTTATGGTGGAAGTAATGGGACTGAACTGTAATGTGGGTAGGGCATGCATATTAATTATAAAGCTTTTTTCCAAATGAAATGAGGACATGCCAACTCATGTAATTGGTACTACTAGTTATTCCACGTGAATAATTTTTAGTTACAACTGTACTGATTTGATTGACATAAATTTTGATTAGTTTATTTTATGCAATTTATTTTTTTAAAGTCCAAGATAATAAGAACTTCTTCCTCACTTGTTATCAGAAGCTAAAGACACTTCTTTTCGAAATTATCTTAGCCTTTAGAAGGGAACTAAATTACGAACATGGGAAAGGACTATAAATACAATGGCATAGATTCCAGTTTTCCTCACATTTCCTCTCTTCCTTCTGAAATGGCCTCTTCTGAAGTTATATTCCTCAAAGAAAAGAAGCTCCGACAGCTTGCCGACCTAATTCGTGGCCATGAAATTAACAACATGTACTACACAAAATTTCGTGGCTTGGAAGATCAATTGAAATACATTACAATGATCAACGATAATGAGAAGTCCGTTATTACAATACTAGATAATTGCATAGGCCTGATTAACAGGTACAAGGGTGACACTGTTCGAGGTCCCATCGCGAGTGACATTCTTGTTTATGCAGAGCACTGCCTCAACTATGCACTTCAGTTCTTCAGAAACTACACGGTTCGAAAGGAATACCTTAACAAAATGACGGATCACCTTCACCAACTTTTCCATGCTTTAGAGGACTTGAATACTTGCAGTGAAGCTGATGTTGCTGATTTCAAAGAAGTCGTTGAGCATTACAACCACAGGATTATGAGTTACATAAGGTTGAGTGCCAATAGTTATGCTTCTGAAGAATTCTCAAGATATCTAAGAAACATTGGCATCGGCTTTCATGAACTTGTTCGACGGTGAGATCGATAAATATTTATATATAGATTCAAATTAATCATGTGCATATGATGAACTTTGAGTGAGATGAGTCTCTTATATATGCAGTTACCAAGTGAATCTTGGGTATAGCGGACGCTTTGAAGACATGGAAGAAGGTGAAAAGCTAGAGGTAACAATATTAATTTTTTTTTTTTTTTTTTTTGATGAATAGAGGTAACAATATTATTTAATGTATACATACATATACATACATATATATATATAATAAGGAAAAGAGAATTGTCTGTATTTTTAACAATAAATGAACAGGTATACGATGCAATAATTGAGGCATCCGGTAGGCTAAATGTACTGGAGGATGGTGGCAGAAAGGCACTGAGAGTAAATAAAACAACAGATATATTTAAGTATGGTTCAAAAGCAATGTTCATGTATAACGTGGGATCAATAGTATGGGACGTGTATACAAGCGAGCACCCACTCAGAACCACCACCAAGGCCGTAATAGTGGAACTAGCAAAATATGGAGGAGCCGAATTGGGAGAGCTTGTGGGATCTGCAATAGCAGCTGAGCTGGTCGCTGCTGAAGCTTGTGCTGCGGTTGTCACTGCTGTTACAATGCTCGCTGGTATGGCGGGAGCTTTCATTTTTGGAGCCATTGCTGGCTCTCTGTTTGATTTGATCTTTGGCTCCGGTGGAGCAGCTGTTCTTCCCACTAACGGTTTTATCCTTTATGCGGCTCCCATGCCTAATGGCAGGGATATTGCCAAGCAAATTGCCAACATCTAAATAATATCAAAACCAAAATCATTCAACAAATAAAAGATAAACATTTGTAATAAAAAAAAAAAAAAAAAAATCTTCTTACTATATTTAATAAATAAGTTTGTTTGTTTGGTATACAATCAACTTTCTTCTCTCTCCTATTTTTGTGTGAATCTTATTTGAATATTTTCTCTAATTAACTTAAGGGATGAAATTGCTTTCGTTTTTACCCTCCTTCATGACTACCTACCTATGCTGGGGTATGTCGTCAAAGCCACCGATTCAACTGTTTGGGATCAAATTCAATTTATACAATAATTTTGTCCAATTATTATTTATTTATATACATATATAAGCAAAGAGAACCATTAGTCTTCACTAGGGTATAAAAAATCGTGATGAAATAAACAATAATTTTTTAAAACTTTTATATCTAATAAAGAAAATATTAGGTCTTTATAATCATGATCATTCATTCCATGTTATAAAAATTGTTAGAAGAATTAAACGTTAATTCTCATGGTTTTAATAAGCTTATATCAAGATAGTACTACAACTATTAATATTGTAATCTAATTCTACATGATTGAAACAAGCACATTGAACAATCAAGAAAATGGTAATGACGAATATTCAAAAACAAAATGCATTAATATTGAATAGAAGAGAAAAAAAAAAGGTATTAATTAATTAAGAGTATGTGTGATCTCATTTATTGTGATTCAAATTTAAATATTCAAATCTATATGTTCCTCGTTTAACCCTGTATATTATTATTTAGAAAAACGAGTCTCTATTTTTATTTTTGGACAATTGGATCTTTATTTTATTTTTATTTCGATAAAAGGGTCATTCCAAGGAAATTTTGATAATTTTTAGCTACCGAAATTCACATACCAGGCACATGTATATCCCATGAAGGGCATTTATGTTATTTTCAATCTCATTAACTACCTAAAATCTTAATAAACCTCCATTTGTTCGAATAAAATTAGTTCTGAAGAAAAAATAATCAAAAACGAAAGAAATTGTAAAATTAGATGAAATTGGAAGAAACGAGGGTTTCGTTAATATGTGAATAGGTTAATAAGATTATAAATTACCAAAACATCCTTTATGAATATACGCATGCTTGACACAAGAATTTTGATCGTTAAAAATTATTAAAATTTTGCTAGAAGGACTCCTTTGTCCAATTAAAAATAAAATACGAATCGGATCATCCAAAAAATTAAAATAAGGACTCATTTGTCCAAATGATAATAATATATGGACTAAAACAACCAATTTTTTTTTTTTTTTAATTTAAATCTTTACTAGGACAATTTATAATATCATACAAAAAATTACAATTCTATTAGATCATCACTGTTAAACGTAGTATATAAAAATATTATGCAAATTTTAGACTAATGCAATGTTTGAGTTTTTCACTCAAATTGAGTTTGAGTTAGGAAGTTGCACGGGAAAAACCTCTAACACATATCGAAGGAGCAAAACTTAAGGGGGAAAAAAAAAGAAATAGGAAACTTACAAGTAAAGGTGTGATAGGGTGTTTTGGTACATCTTTTGAGGTATACCTCTATCTCCGAACACTCTAATAATTATATCATCATTAACCATCTAAATTTTTTTTTTTTTTTCAAGCTAAAATCTTCTTTAAAAATCCATTTACGAGTCAAATTTTTATTCTAGAAAAAGAAAATCTATTTCTTTTTGTTTTTTCAAAAGAAATTATACGTAGAATAAAATAGTTACTTTTCATAAATAATACCCTAATCTAAATACAACCTTAATTTTATTTTAAAAAATTTTTGAAAATCCCTCCCCCCTTTTTATATAGCAACATTAAAATATTTCAAAAATAATTTATCAAATTTGTTACCCATTACAATTACAAAATATTTTGATGGAGGCTAAACAGGTCTCATATGGCAAGTAATACAGTGAGTCAGGCGATAGTCACGGGGAATGTTAAAGAAGAAATCCATATGGGCTACGGCTTTTGTGGGGTTGCACCGACTTATCCCGTTACCATGCAATTTCAATTTCAATTTCAATTAAAAGTTAACTACTAAATTGATTTTACAATCAGAAGAATATCTTAAAGAAGACTTTTTGTAAATGTCTTTTTTTTTTTTTTTTTTTAATTTACTTCTTGTAAATGTTGGTTCTGTTACAACAGTTCTAAAAATCTTGTATCACACCATATAAAGAGAATTTTATGGTTTTAATCCCTTATCTATTTATCTTTCTCGTGTTAGACCTAAAATTTCAATTTCATACAAATTAATTGGTAATGAAATCCCAATTATAAGCAGGCCCACCATAAATGCTAGCCCAAACCAATTATCATTTAAATAATAAGCCCAATCATGAATAAGGACATATTAGTAGTTATAAAAAGAATACTCTTTTGTCTCACATCTTATTTTTATACATCTTTTCTGCTATTTTTATTTTATTTATATTCGTACTTGTAGACAGAAAAGGTATATTGATTTGGACCCTTTGATTTTGACTATTTTTTTGACTTGTTATCTATTGTCGACTTAAGCATCGGAGGAGTCTTAGAGATCTTCCACCCCTTTGGCTTTTGTTTTGCAAGAAAGAAAGTAAAAGCCAAGACCAAAGTGAAGCATTTTAGATGGATCATTTGGGTTTTACGTAGAATCTTCCTTGAAGATCCAATTATTTGTATCATAATTGGCACCCACTTCTTTTTTGCACAAACTTATCTACCTTTCATCATCATGAAAACTAAAAGCAAATCTGCTCTTGCTAGTCAGTATGTTATAACGGATGTGAGAAGAGTAACAAAACAATACAAATGTTTGTTATAACGGATGTGAGAAGACTAACAAAACA
>JAXGGT010056907.1:0-10104 GCA_035583425.1 Marsdenia floribunda
AATTTTGGTCAGAGTTTATTTTGCACAAGATTACCCAGGTCGAGCGGGGATTAAAATGTGGACATACTTTAAAGGTGTCGTCAATAGTTGGGACTCATTCATAACACCTTGTGCACTAAAAAAAAATTATTTATATATATGGTTGTAGTCATCTTTTTATAGAATTAATAGATTATTTTTAAAAATTGCTATTTAATTTTCTTTAATTGCGATATAAAAGAAAAGGAAACTAACTAATTGAATTACCACTTACTATATAAAAGTTAGCATATATGTAATTACTTATATGCAACAAGATTGAAAAAAAATATATCTATTCTTATTTATGTGAGATAAAATACATCTTTTATCCATAATTTTCTTATATAATTCAACAAATCAATTCTCCAACTCCCACACTATCCGCCCATTTGGTATATGGTTTAATCGGAGCAATCCGGCTTACAACAAAAGAAACAGAGACAATTACCATTTTGACCACAGAATCCGCCACTGACAACATTCCTACCTGGTATATTATGTCTCGAAGCACATTCATTTGTACATTTAGAATTGTTACAATCAGACACTGTAAATTCGTTTGCACATATTCTTGCTCCGTCTATTATATGTATATTAATACCTGCAACATATTAAAAAAAAAAAAACAAACAATATATATCACAAATATTAAAATATATTTTGTTTAATATATATATAACTATTTACAAATGAAAAATATAAACAAACTAAATAAAGTAAAAAATATTTACCAATGGCAACCAAGAGAACAAACATAAATGTTGCAGTGATTTTGTTGCTCCCCATGGCTTAATTATGCAAAGTTTAGCTCTCGTGTTTGAGATTTGACTTTGTTGTGTTTTTGTGAGCCATTATTAGGATTCTTCACCTATATATACATAGAGATAAAATAACCCCCTTGGAAAATTAGTTTCTTTTTTAGGTTTTGGAAGGACACAAATAAGGCACGTTTCATATCGTCCTTAATCTTAGGAAAATTATACAAATCCATCATTTTTAATTGAAGAATTATAGCTTTGACTGATTTCAAGGATATATGATATGATGGTGATTCCTAGCCAAAACATAAAATGGAAGATGGTATTTTCTCTTAATCTCCGTGCCTATATATGAAAAAAAAAAAAAAAAAAAAAATTGATTAAATATTTAATTATTTAAATTTTTTTAGATTAGTTCTAAAACTTTAAATTCATACAAGTTTATCCTTCATCTAATTTTAATTTCACAAATTGATCTTTTTGATCAAAGTTGACCAATATTTGATACTTTTTAGCATGTAACTAATACAATCATTAAACTTAAAGAACTTTTTTGTCATTTCATATTAGAAAAAAGAAAAAATAGAATATGAAATAGGATTTATTAAATGCATACTCACTCTTTTTGTGATTCAATTATTCCCTTTTTTTCTTTTCTTTAGTTGGAATTCGAAGTGAGAAGAATTTAAAGTAACAAAAGCACCCTTTAAGATTAATAGGTGAACCGATTATATCATAAATAGTGACCGAATATTGACCAATTTTGAATGGAATGATCAATTTGTAAAATTAAAAATAGATAAAGGATCAATTTTTATGAAATTAAAGTTTCAGGACTAATTCAGAGAAATATAAATAATTAGGGACTAAACCAGATAATTTTTCAAATGTGTATGTCTATAAAATTAATCTTTTAACAATTATAATATGTAATTCTTGGAATTTTACAAAAATAAATCACAATAATTATTTAAAATATATAGTTATTTAAAAATAAATCATAATTATCATAATAATTGTTAAACTTTTTTTTTTAATAAAACAGTAAAGGTGTTTGGTAAATACTAAATTGGATGCAAACTAATTAAACAATAATCATAATATTTAATTTCTTAATTATATATTTTTTTATAAAAAAGTAAAATTATATTAACATAGTAATTGCAATTTTTAACTGTAATATCTTACTTAAAAGGTTATAACTATAGTGTTATATTACCTAATTTTTGAATAAATATAGTGAACTAATTTTTAATTTTATGTAAAAATTTATATGGCAAAATTGTATATTATATATTGCTAAAACAGTTATAGTAATACATACATTAAATTTAAATATAATTATTAATAAAAAAAATTATTATTAATTGTCTCGCAAAAGGACTTTAGGTTTTAACTTGTATTTTTTTGTTTTCTATAATTGCGATTAGTAAAAAGAAAACTATTTTATTTGCATCTAGATATTAGATTTTTTTTTTTTTTTAAATGTTTCAATTTTGTATTTTTTTTCCCCAAAAAACAATAGTGAAAATTTGTTAAGAAAATACTTTAGTTTTATTAGTAATATTTTTTTTTGTTAATAATTTAATTAAATATAGACAAAAATTTTTTTATAAAGATGTTAGACAGTAAAAAAAAATTCTTGTCGGAACAGACGTAGGCATGGAATGTGAAGAAATTTTCTCATAGAAAATGTGGATGAGGATGAAGAATACATATAAGAAGAATCAGGGATGGAAATAGAAAACAAAAAAAAATATATATATATATATATATATCTGTAGAGCCACCCGTTCCAGTTGTCAACCCTTATATGGCAAAATTTCCAACGGTATAAATGAGATCACAATACTTCCCCTAAAATTCATATACATATTTTGTTGTCAACTTCCCAAAATTATCTTAAAAAATTCTCCACCGTCTTACGTCACTACGTACCATCTCCCTTACCACATCCTATGTTTATTTATATTCTCTCCTTTATCCTCTCCTAATCTCTTCAACCTATCATAATGTCTTAAATTAGTGGACAGTAATCTCGCTTATAATTTAATAGGTCATAAGTTCGAGATATATTATAAATAAAAATGCATCAAAATTTAAAAAGAAAAATCTCCTCCACCAGGAGGAAACCATCCTGTGATACCACAGTGATCAGAACTAAAAGATGCCAAATTGTGGGCAACTACGTTTAAAGACCGAGAAATGTGAACTAAAGAAAAATGTTGAAAAACGGTGAGCAATTCTTGAATGAACTGCACAGTATGTTCAACTATGGAGAGATCCACAACCGGGCTGAGCACTATCTGTATCAAGGCAAGACAATCACCCTGGAAAGTAGCACAATCAAAACCTTGTAAGTAAGCCCAACCAATTGCATAAAATAAAGCAAATCCTTCTGTTGGAAATAACTTAGGATTTGGACTACTTATTGGGCCAGAGGGATCCAATGGGTCAAAGCCCATATATATGCCCAACCCATGTCTAGAGTTGTTTGAAATCTTAGACTTAATTCATTTCACATTTCCATACTTTTCTCCTTATTCTTCTTCACTTATCCACTTTTGATAATTGTTGAATACTTATTCTATATATATGATATTATTCAAGATATCTAATATTATTCTTAATAACACAGTAAAATATTTTTCGTTTTGAGATAGGATTATCTGAAAAGAAAAGATAAATCTCTCTTCTACTATTTATATCTTGATGATTCTGAGCAATTGTATCCTTGATTATTTTATCCTCGCTACCACAAGTGTATGTGTTAAAGAGGCTTATCTATGTTAACCTTGAGAAGTGGACGGTACTCTGTGATTACACCAAGGTCGTGCCAAATTTCGCTTTTAAGGCAACAACCTATTTACCATGACACAAAGTATTCTGATTAGTTACTTCTCTCTTCTAACATTCTTTGATTTCTCTAACAATTTAAAAGCAAAATTTTTTGTAGTTATGCAAAAAAAGATAGAATCTAAACATTTCAGACAAAAACTTGAACTATTGACAAGAAGAAACGCAACTTGATAATGATCATCAGCACATGCTGAAGTATGGAATTAAACTTAACAAAATAGATGGACTAAATAATTTTGTTGGAAAGAGAAAATGAAGAAAGAAGTCTGTCTGAATAAATAGTGATGATGATTAAAGGAAAAATTACATGGTCTTGATCCCACATAAAAAAAAGGTTAGTCACACTCCATATTAATTCAAGATCATATATATATTCATTTTAATTACTCCGTACAAGTTTTTACTGTCTTCCTCTACTTCAAGAGTTAACATATATGCTTGATTTATCACTCTTTCTACTAGGTATTTATTTATTTGCTAGTCATGTCAGCCTACTCATGTTTTTTGATATATAAGTAGAACACTTCTTACACTTGGGAATCCTTCAAAGAACTGTTAAGAAGAGGAATCAATGAAGGAAATATATAAAATATTTATTGAAATAGCAATACGCCTCCAAGTACCAAAAGCAGCTTGGCCAATATCTGGATAAGTTTCAAACCCTGGTTGGCTGTCCAAGCAGGAACATAAGAGAATTCCAGTGTTGAAAGAGAGGATATCAAAGATGAACAAAATTGAGTGCCCTACCCACCCCCTTTGACAGTATAAAGTGTGAAAATAATTCCAACCCCACAAAGAACATTCATGCCTATATGAAAAATGTTGCAATATTCAATTCATTGCAAGCACATAAAAGGTACACAAGCAAAAGAATTCACTTTTTCTATGTCTTTTAAACTGTTTTTGGATAGAGAACTTTTATCTTTCCTTTTTGATTCATTTTAATAATAGTAAAACACAACCACTAAAACTGTAATCATTTGTAATTTATTGGAAGTGACAAAATAACAAATCCTATCTACAAGTTGACTCTTTGAAATGACTAAAATGTTTAGTGGCTGAGTTAGGAAAAAAAAGCATTTTCCAAGGAAAAAGGTAGGATTGAACAACTGTTTTAATATTAGAGAGAATATTGTTTACGTTATACAAAGACTTGTTGCAAATTCAAACATACAAAAAGAGTATATACAAGAAGAATGACCAATTAAAAAAAATGAGAAAACTTGTAAATTAAGAGCAAAATTGCGGACAGGAAATAACAAAATTATTTTCACTGTTTCTTGAACCGGTCGGTCGGACCATAAACCGATCCTCAAACCAGTTCAATTTAATGGTAAAAATCATTTTGTTCAAAAATCGTGCTAAAAATAACAACTCGGTTTGGACCGGCCGATCAGATCGGTCAGACGGTGAATTGGCCAGTTGACTTTTCTTTTTTTTTATTATTTTTTAGAGGGAAAGAGAGGGTTTTCTTGGTTCAAGGTGACATTATGACATGATTTGCTTTAATTACTTTTAATTCTCCCTTATTTCACTTTTAATGCGATGGGGTTTCCTTTCTAAATATTTTCTATTGTAATATCATTTTGTTATTTATTTAATTTTTTTAAAAATATATTTTTACTACTGTGATTTTGTTAATTATATTTATTTTTAATTTAAAAAATGTATAGAATATAAATATTTATTAAATAGTAAATAATAAATGTGTTATTTTTATATAGATTAAATATGTAAAAATATTTTTATAAATTAAAATTACATTAAATTATTAAAAAATATATTATTTATAATGTCATCGGTTTAATTATGGTTCAATTACGGTTGAACTATTAAACCGTAAACCACTAACTTTTCTGGTTCGATCTCTAGTCCTGTTCCGAAAACATTGATTATTTGCTTATAGGTATTCATATCAAGAAGCTTTATGAAGGCTTTAAGAAACAGTAAGGTTATAATGGATGTAAGACACATTGTACACTAATGTATAAGTCTGTAGACTGCCCGAAACAAGTATTGGCATAACATCAAAACTTGAATATGGTCAAAATGAGAAAGATAATGTTTCAAAAGATAGAATGTATCTTTTGTAGGAAGTACCACATTCAAACGGCTAATGAGTAGAAAGAAATTATAACAAAAATCACATTAGACATTCTTCAATCTTTTATATTAAATTACACTTCGAAATTTCCACATTTCTTGGTTAATGTGGAGAGCCAATGTACATTTTTTAAGACTCAAATAAAAAAGAATTAAAAAAAAAATCCTTCTTTGGTGTAAATTATGGTTTTCTCAAGCCTGTTAGACAATTTGAGCATTCATTTGGAAACCTCAGCCTCTTCTGCCCTTAGAAAGTTATGGTTTTGTGACTAATAGGAGAACCATCAATTTGTCCTCTTGATCACAAACAAAAACAAAACAAAACAAAACAAAAAGGCCACAAATGAATTGTTCCTAGTAATGCTTTCAGAATCAGACCGAAGATTGAACCAAAAAAGTTAGTGATTTACGGTTTAATAGTTCAACCGTAATTGAACTGCAATTAAACCATAATTAAACTTGTGACGTCATAAATTAAAAATTAAAAAAATATTTACTATAATTTTGTCTTTTACTATTTATATGAATTGAAGTACTCATTAATTTTGTCTTTTACTATTTGCTTTGCAGTGTATATATATATATATATATATATATATGTCAGTACTCCGCTTTAAGAGGAGGCCAAATGATGACCCTTCAAGTGCAATATGAAGTATAGCCTATGTAGGGGATGGACAAGCACTTCGTTAATAATCTTCGGTGTGAGTGCTTCGCTGAGAACTCTGAAAGGAGCAAATCGAGGTTTGCCTATGAGGATTATTAACAAAATATTATACCATATTTAATATATGTATAAAGTCAATTAGTGGAATACAGGTGGCACACTTGCAGATATCCATAAGCAACAATCTGGACAGGAGGAACATTAAGAAAGTGGCACAAATCCCAACTGTCCTATACAAGCTCACTAAAAGGTAAAGGAAAAGGGGAGGACGGGAGATATGAAAAAAAAGGAAGAATCTCAGTTCTTCTTCTTCATACAGAAGAATCTCATATAACAAAATTACCATTTTCACTTGTTATCTTTTAAATCCAATCTCCAATATTCTACCCTCTTGACTTGATTAAATACTAACTTGATCGTCGGAGGGTTCATCGGAAAGCTTGAAGAACAACTTCATGCAAACTATTGAGATTATCATCACTATGGAAATAATTTCTATATTTCTTACCCCAAATTTTTTAGAAGATCATTCTCATGTAATAAAATTTAACTTGTCGTGGCTACCCCATCTTTTATTCATCACTGCAATAAATTGATTAATTATATATATATATATATATATATATGTTTTAAACAAGTTAATACATCTTGAATCAATTTGAACAGTCTAATTTACAACAAAATAAACAGAGACAATTTCCATTTTGACCGCAGAATCCATTACAAGGGAAATTCTGACCAGGCATTCCATGTTTTGAAACACAATCGTTGAAGCAGGTTGAGTTGTTGCATGAAGACGTTTTGGTTTCAGTAGCACATATTCTTGCTCCATCTATTAATGTAATTAAGCCAACACCTACCATGACAAAATAATAATAATAATAATAATAATCATAATAACAATAACAATCATACAGAAAAATTAAAATCAGAAATGGGATATTCTTTTTCTTTTTGCTTAAATGATATATGGAGAGAAAAAAAAAAAAAAAAAAAAAATTACAATCATAGGAAATATATATATATATATATATATATATATATATTACCTATGGCGACGAAGAGAACGAACAAAGGGCCTGCAGCAATTTTGTCGCTCCCCATGGCTATAGGACTTATTACCATTGTGTGTGAGTATCTTCTGTTTTATGTGCCTATATATAGAGTGGGAGATATATATATATATATCTTAGAAAATTTAATTCCTTTCTGGCTTTTTAAAAAAATGCAAATACTCTTTTTCTTAAATAAAAATAATAATAATAAAATTTTTCATATTGGTTGTTATGAAATGAAGATAATATTTATTATTAATATTTTACAACTAATATTTATTAATTATTCTTTACAAGAAAAAAATAAAAATTCAAAGGTTAATTCAATCTTTTAAATAAAAAAAAAAAAAAAAAATCATTTTTAATATTTTATTTTATTTTATTTTTAATTATCACATTTAAGTATATAACAGTTTTTTTTCCCCTTTTTACTTATTCTCTTTAAAAATTAATGCGCCATTTATTTATTTATTTATTCTTTTTTCATTCAATATTTTTAATTTATTGTGCTATGATTAATATTCATTACTTATTTTAGATAGAATATTGACAACTTTTTCACTATGAAAGAATTTAAAAATTTTAAATAATTAGTAAAGACGTAATGTAAAGAATAAAAAAATTTCGGGTATTAAATTCCATAATTTGCATATGTTTTATAGTAAGAAATTGAAGAAAAACCAAACTCCAACTGAGGTAATGTTTAAAATCAATATCATTCTTAGTCACCACAAATAGTCAAGTAGTTAGTAGACCTAATTTTAAAGAACCACATGCTTATAAAAGGTTATATATATATATCTATACATATTCCGTTTGACAACATTTCCATTTATAGTAGTGTTAATGGGAATCCGAATCAAAACTTGATATAGAAAATAGAATAATGAATTTATTAGTGGTAATCAATAAACTTCATTTTAACAACAATTCATTGGTTCAAGTAGAAGTAACTTAATTCTCTTTAAACAAGGTTTCGAGTTTAAACCTTGTATATATATATATGAAGAAATTAGTGATAGAGAGAGCTTCCCTTAAAAAAGAGTC
Source organism: Marsdenia floribunda (assembly GCA_035583425.1). NCBI lineage: Eukaryota > Viridiplantae > Streptophyta > Magnoliopsida > Gentianales > Apocynaceae > Marsdenia > Marsdenia floribunda. The sequence continues at coordinate 8,511 of JAXGGT010056907.1, forward strand.
TCACACAGCTCAATTCTGAATAAATTAAAGCACAAAATGAGTATCGAAATAAAGTTCACTTTATAAATATAAATTAGTTTAGCAATGTTATACTTTATCTAAGTGAATGTATTTAAATTTTTATGGTATTAGAGTTTTTTTTTTTTTCCATCTAATTCTGTTAAATAATTCAGAGAATATCGATTATTAATTCTTCGTGTATTTTGGTCTAAGTTCATCTTCCTCCAAGTTTCAACATTCTTAACTCCAAATCACTAGTTCTTTGATTAAACTTCACTATTCTTTATTTATTTGGTGATTAATTCCTTTCACTGCGAATGCTCTCCCATTGGAGGTAAACAACTGGTCATAAAATGTACTCCATTCCCATAGACAGAATTCAAACAAATCATTCTAATGCTTTCCAACTTAATATCTCTCCTCTTTTTTGTTGGGCTTACTAGAAGTTTTAAACCATATATGGTAATTAGCTCATAAGATTTAAGCAAAGCAAAGCATTGCATTGCATTATTGCATAAGTGGGAATAAATTGGATTACAAAATTTCACAAGTAATTCTTTCTTAAGCAATGGAGAGGAGTTTAAGAAAAGCATTGCATTAATTAGTGGGAATAAATTTGGATAACAAATTTCACAAGTAATTCTTTCTTAGCATTGGAGAGGAGTTTCTGTTTCCAAATAATAAAATTTTCTTCCAAAGTACTCCACCATTTAAGTAGGAAATTGTATGACAGTCTTTCCTTTATAAACACCAAGAGAAAGCTTTTATGTAATTTTCAAACTCCTTTGATATATCTTGCTAAAGGAACTTGTGAAAGTTTGCCATTTGAATCAATATGTTAGGGTTAGAGAATGTCGTGATCATTGTAACAATACAATACACACTATATAAATTATGGTAAAAGAGTTAAAAATGTAACAATACAACACACACTATATAAATTATGGTAAAAGAGTTAAAAATATGAGATAAGTTATTACGCTAATATTATAATTAACTATTATCTTACTTTTTCTATTATATTACAGGTCATGACATATCGAAAGAAGTAATATATATCTATATATATATATGAAAGTTACAAGAGTTATATAAAAGAAACAATTGAAGGAGCCAACTAAATACTTTTGATGAAAAGAATCACTTGTAAATCTATAATAACATCCTTAATCTTTTTGTATTACTATTATTTTATTAATGACTAATTATAAAAATTAGTTTCTAAATATTATAATTGACTATTTATTTATTTGTAAAGATTAAAATAATCAATTTATTAATTATATATCACTATTAATTTTAAATATTTATATCTAAATATTATATAATAAATGACAAATATACTAATTTTTTATCTAATATAATTATTTTAATCATAAATTTAAATATTTTTTAAATTAAAATTACATAACATTATTAATAAATTATATTATTTATAATAAATATTTTAAAATTTTAAATTATAATATTATCGACTTATTTACCATTTAATTATAATTAGATCATTAAATCATAAATGGCAAATTGGCATAAATAGTCCCCAAACTATGGCCTTTTGGTGACATTGGTCCCTGAACTATTTTTTTTGTGACAT
>JAXGGT010056918.1:0-10103 GCA_035583425.1 Marsdenia floribunda
AGATTGTGATCATAGGTTTCTTGAGTTGATTTAAACGATTAGAGCTTCTTTGGGAGACGACTTGGTGAACACTATATCGCTTACTAGTTTTAAAATTAATCTTGGTCGGTTTAACGACAATCGCAAATTTATCCTTTACCAACATCATATCTTTACCAAAAAACATGACTAGATTCTGCTATTACAATATTTAATCACCAACACTGGTTTCAGATTTCGAATCAGAAGTAACTACACTTTATGCTATTTGACAGTGTTTGAATAGGAAATCTTGTAATCTGTCAAAAGATGATAGCCTTACACTTAGGAATTTCAATATTATCAACTAGTGTTTTAATAGTTTTATTTAGTTAATTTGATTAAAATTAGCCAAATCTTATTTAAGATCAATCATAAACATAAGATAATTTATTTTTGAGATTATAAATCAATTAAACATCTTATGGTTAACATTTTATTGAAAATTTTCACCTAACTTTTTTATAGTAACTCAAAATTCTTATCAACTAGTTTGAAAGGAATATATGTGAAAAGACCCATATGACTACAATATATGATTGAAATAAGGAAAACATTAGACAATCTTCGACGTAAATCTAATTCAAGATATTTAGTTGACAAAATAGTCTTTAACTACCAAAAAAAAAAAAAAAAAAAAAAGAAGTAATTCAAATACAAACTAAATTAATTGAATTATATTATCTTGAATTTTTATATAATTTCTTTTTAACTTAATAATTGGTTCAGCTATATTAATTGATTGATTTGGTTAATTAAATCAATTAAATTGAAAGTTGACAAAAGAATTGGTCCAACTTTTCGATTCATTTTTAAAACGATGAATACAGAAAGGTTTACTGCCAATTCACTTTACTTATAATTTAATAAACAAATATATAATTTAAGTGTAACCTAAAAAATTAACAATTAAAAGCACTCAAGTTAAAATAAAATTACATACTTGGTTTCATTGTTGTTTTTATAGAAATGAATTATTTTAAATGGAAGATCGTAGTTAGATGTATAGAAGAAATGTTACTAGACTGAGGAGGATTGATATTGAATTTGAAGAAGGGATTAAAACTTTCATCTCTTTTGCTATGTCTAATGCAAGCTCTGGAGTGATTATATGTCCTTGTGCTGTAAAAACACATATTTGAATCACCAAATACAGCGGTGGTTCACTTATATAAGAAGGGGTTTGTTGCTGGGTACTATGAATGACATGTCATGGTGAAGGATTTAACATGTCTACACATACTTCTTCTACAACGGTGCCATTAAATGAATTAAATTCAAGTGATATGATTCAAAAAATGGAATTTGGAGCATGCCCTATTATAACGTTGAAACTACAGAGGAGCCTCCTATTAGAGAAGCTAAGAAGTTCTATGATATGTTGGAAGCGATGGGCATTCCTATATGGAGTTGTACAAAACACTCCAAACTATCTCTAGTTTCTTGGTTGTTGAACATAAAGTCAGAGAATAATATATCTAAGAACTGCTTTAATCAATTTGTCCAATTATTAAAGGAAGTGGTTCCAACTGATAACAATATTCCTAATGATTTCTATGAAATGAATAAGATAGTATTAGGTCTTGGTTTGTTATTTCAAAAGATTGATGTTCACCCAAATAGTTGCATGTTAAAATACAAAATCATCTCTTAAGCATTCTAAGGATTCACAACCTCTTGCTCTGATGCCATTAAATGTCACACCTTGGAACTGAGGTGCGGCATGACCGTACCCTCAAGGTTTCCCCTAAGAGCACAAGGTCTCTTCTAAGAGCACAAGGTCTCTTTCTCATCTTAATAAAAAATTTAGCCCCAAGAATAGAACGACAGAAATCTAAATCCTCAATACAAGAGATAATTCCAAAAACAATATCATAACTATAATCTTTCAAAGAAATTCTAAAACAGAGTTTGGGGGCACAATCCCAAACTGATGAGTAAGAGAATAAGTGGGAACCTCGATTCTCATAAAAGAAACAAGAATTCAAAGAATTTATTAAGAAATAAAAATCAATGATCGAAAATTCGATTCGAGGAAACGAAAGAAACCAAAGTTAAAGGAATTTATCAAGAAAATAGAAAATTGAAATATTCTATTCACTCACCTCTATGATCGATCTCTAATCAAAGTTTGAGATCCAACCTATTCGATCTCTGAATTCCAACCTAATTATCATAAATCAATTTAGGTTGTCTCAAATAAACCAATTTGAAACATAAAGGAAACAGAAGATTAACTTACCTCTTTGATTCTCTTCAATCTAATTTTCTCTAATGATTCTTCTCACAAATTCGTCTCTTAAATAGACAACTATAAGATTTATCTTAAAAGAACAGATAATTATTAAATATTAAAACTTAATATGAGTAGGACTCTTTATCAGATCAAATAACTTATTAAATCTTAAGACCTAATATCAGTAGGACTTCTTATTAGATTAAATAACTTATCAATAAATACTAATAATTGCGTAATCTATAACCCTTAATAATTAATAAAAGTTTTAAAAATTCCTTAATTACCCCTAACTTGGGTCTGGGTATCACAATATGCCCTTTGGAGCTTCACTTATTAAGGGAGGCATTATATGAATCAATGCCCTCAACTTGTTGGCATAAATTCAATGGAGAACTATGGCATCAACTATGTTGGACAAAATAGGGGTAACCCTTCATTTAATTCTACTTATATTTCTTGGAGAAATTTTCAGGTTTTCAATGGAGACAAAATCAAATGCAAGGACAAGTACCTCCACCACCTCCTCCTCAAGAAAATAAGAATCAATTTGAAGATGTATTAACAAAATTTATGGAGGAAACTAATGCAATATTTATCACATTTGAGAACGAAAATAACAAATAAACAATTCTCTTCAGAATGTAGAGGTTTGAGTTGTTCAAATTGCAAGTGTTATTTTCAATAGGACTCATGGTACGCTTCCAAGTGATACTGAAAGAAATCCAAAGGAAGTTAATGCCATAATTTTGAAAAAAAGGGGAATTGGATGAGAAAGAAGAGGAGAAGAAAGTTCAAGACAATGAAGAAATACAAAGAAAGACAATTCTTCCCCTTCTAATAAGGAAGGTAAGTATGAGTGCAATAATAACATTGATTTTAATTCTTTACCTTTTCCGAATGCTATTAAACAGCATCCATATGTTGAAGATCAATTTAAAATGTTTCTTGATATTATCAAGAAACTAGAGATTAACCTTCCTCTTGTAGATGCTTTGGATCAATTTCCTCAATACTTCGAGCTTTTAAAGAAGATTCTTCCTAGCAAAGAAAAGTTTTTATAAGAACCACATCTTCAAGATAAATCTCCACCCAAGCTTGATGACCCAGGGAGTTTTTGTATTCCATGTTCTATTGGTGATTTATCTTTTAAGAATGTGTTGTGTGATTTAAGTTCTTCTATTAATCTCATGCCTTTATCATTTTATCATAAATTGGGATTAAAAGATTGAAAGATACCGAATTCCAACTTCAAATGGCTGATAGGTCCACTAAAATTCCTAATGGAATCATAAAAGGTGCTATTGTCAAAATTGATAAATTTTCTTTGTGCTTGAGTGGATGATGATAATTTTTTGTCATTACTTTTGGGTAGACCTTTTTTAAACACTGCTAGAACTTTGTCTGATATTGAACAAGGTGAGATGATCTTTCGAATTGGAGATAAAAGTGTGATTTTTAATGTTGTGGTAGAACTCCTCATTGTAATGAATATATAAATTTTGTTAACTCTACTATCAAATCAGTTGAGAATTCCTCGCCGGATAATTTTTATGTAGAGAAGTTAAGGAGTTCTCAAAAGTTGAATTTAGAAAAAACTAAGTTAATAAGAAAATAAAAACCTCCAGATGATTTTAGTTTTGAACAAAACTCATGTTATTTATGGAAGAATTTAAAAGAAGATATGAGAATGGAAGATAAAAAGAGTCCAATTTCTAAGAGTTGTGAAGAAGTAACAGATCATATTGGATACATGATTCCTTTAAGGAATATGCATCTTCAATGCCATTATTTTCCACCATGAAATATAACAAAAGGAAGTCAAGCTCGAGATTATAAATGAGAACTATTTTTTCTTTTCTTTTTAACCATTTTTTTTTTAAACTATTTTCTTTTTCTCTTTCATTAATTCTTCTCTTGGACTTAATTTAAGATGCTCAAACTTTTACAAGGAAAACTCTTGCTTCTCACCAATCACTTATCACCCTATTGGTTCATCTACGCAAATGAAAGGGAAGTATTCTCTCTTTGAAATTCATATTCTTTAATTTTCCCATTAAGGACAGTGTTAATTTTAAAGGTGATAGAATAGATTATTTAATCTTTTAATGTTATTTTCTTGAGCTTAAAATATCAAATATATTTTGAAATAATTTCACATTGGTTCTTTCATGGACATAATTCAGTTTAGTATTGAGTGTTGGTAGTTATCTATTAATTAATTATGATGATATCTTTATTATTGTTCACATCTTTTGTTTTATTAAAATTCATGATTAGTGACTATGATGTGTGAAATTATAGATGTTTAATAGAATTTATACTTACTTTAATCTTGATGGGGTATGAGGCTCTTTGAAAATTTTTTAATAATTTTTAAAAAATATTTTAAGATTCTTTTGGATTTTATTGTGGGATAAATGACTCTTTTGGTTAATTTTTTTTTTTTTTTTTTTTTTTTTTGTTTTACACACTAGAACTTGTTTCTTTACATATTTGAGGCGAAATAATAAGATTAATCAATCAACTTGGGCAGACATAAGACCTTCTTTGACTTGTTTGAGCTTTTATATACCTACCTTATTACAATAAATCCCTAGATCTCTTTTTGAGGCTAAATTGAGAATAGTTACATAACTATTCAATTTTCTTTGACATTAGTCTCGTTTATTTACTTTTCTACCCTTACACTTTACAAGAGAATGTAGGGCCCACATTTCTTTTGAAAGATGTCGGAAGATATTTGATGAAGAGTGAGAAATTTATGGTTGATGAAGAAAAAAAGGAGGATGGGGAATACATTTGAAAGTTGAATAACCTGATGACAAAATAAAGTCATTGGAGAAATCAAGAAAACCAGAAGACATCAGAGTTGCAAAACTCTGTCTACTCTTTCTCTCTCTTGTTATAGAAACAATTACGTGCCCTATTTTAGCTATGAGTAGCTAGATTTTATCATGACTAAAGCCTTTAGAGAAGACCAAAACTTTTATAGATTTCATAGTTTAATTGGTTATATTTATTAATCTTGAGTCCTTATTTATTAATATTGCTTGTTTTTAATGCATGTGATTATCTTATCAATAATTGCATGATATTAGATTTAACCTACACATCAGATGAGACTAGGTTGAATTGGAAGAAGGTGATAAATAACACTTAGTAAAATTGACTAGGAATATATTTGATTTCTATTGTGTAGTTTTTAGCCTTTAAAGTTAGGGAATTCCACAGAGTTTTATGCGGTTTTGTTTGTTAAAATTACTAAGGAATTAGGTCTAGTCTATATTTAGGAATTCTACTGTAAACAAACATGAGAATTAAATTAATATTAACTATTATCTTTTGTAAAAGGAGTAGGTTGGATCAAAGTAATAAAAAATATCAATCCCAAATAGCTATTTACCTAAACTGTTTCTAAAAATAACTAGACTCTACAACAATAACTTTTTATGGGGATCTACCTCCAATCATCCTAAAGTCAATCTCATCGAATGATCCTCTATGTGCCAAAATAAAAAATATGGGGTTTAAACATTCCCCATGCTAAAAATAGAAACCAAATTCTAATTGCTAGTTTGGCTTGGAGAAGTAAAACAAACCAGAAATCTTCCCTTTGGGAAACATTCATTCACTCCCTTTCTAAAAGCTCCCACCTGACAAAAAATACTACAATCAGGTTGGAATAATTGTAAACCATATATTAAATCTCTTATTAAACTTTGGTTCGATTCTTGGCTACCTCTTGGGCCATTTCATTGTCTCTTGCATAAACATGAGCATACTATCACTATTAAAGATCTTATACATGATAATAAATGGTGCTTAGATAATTTCTCCTTTATGCTACATAAAAAGTTATCCCATCTGATTTACCAAATTCCTATTCCCCTTTACCAAGCTGAAGTTGAATACTTTGGGCTATCATACCTACTGACAAATTTATTGTCCAATCCACATAATGGAAATTTCAAAATAACCAAAACTCAACCCTTACCCATAATTTCAAATGGATATGCAAACCTACATTCTAAAAAAGATACAATACTTTCTTTGGTTTTGTTTCCATGATCACCTATCCCATTCTGCTACACAACAAAAGAGAAAAAAAAAAAAATCACATTCTTTCCCCTGACAGGTATCTTTTTTGACAACATCACAATTGTCTTCACATCCTTAGGGACTATCCGATAGCCAATATATATATATGGAACCAATACTCCAATCCCTTCAACATCCTCCTATACTAAAAGTTGTGAACATTCCTAGCTTAGAGAAAACTATATGACAAATGTGAATTTCTCACCACTCACATCTTGTTCTACATGCTTCACATTTGTCTATTGGAACCTTTGGATTCATAGAAATCACTCTCTTCCGGTACAATCTTCTTTTGAACCCCTATCTTTTGATTCAATATTCCAGAAAGCAGTGGAATTCACATAATCTACTGAAATTCTTGTCTCTAAGCCTATGAGATTCTCCAAACATATTAGATCATCCCGTCCATCCCCTCCCTTCTTCAATTGTAATACTAACGGATTTGCTAACCTTAATCTTAGTCTGGGCAATATCGGTGGTGTTCTTAGAAATCATCTGGGCATTTGAAAGAAGGGTTTCACTTAGAAATAGGTTTACCTATCAAATCTTATGGTTCAAGCTCTTGGTCTTCAACAAGGACTTAGAATGACATCAAATTTACTATTACACACATGGAGATCTAGACTAACTCTCTTACTCTTATTCATCTTTTGAATCAAAATAGCAATGCTCACTATAAATTTCTTATTAATGATTGTAGATCTTTGATGGACTTATTTACCCAATGTTGTCTCCACCATTGCTAGAGGGAAATTAATTAAGTTGCATACACCCTCTTAAAACAAGTTGCTCTACTAGATGTTTTTTTGCCAAGGGAATTTACTATTCCCCTTTTTTGTTCAATCTTTTGTATCTTTTGATTATTTGGAATTGGGACTAGTACAAAATACTCTTTTAGCCCTTCCCCCTGAAACTGATATTACTTAATTTTTACTTTAATGCAATCTTCTTTCTTTGAGGAAAAATAATAATAAAAAACATTAAAAATATTTAGGAAAATTGGATGTTTTAGTCCCCATATTATTTTTGTTTGGAAGAATTAGTTCCTATATTTTTTCTTTAACTTTTTAGTCCCTAAATTAAAATTAATTGGAAAAATAAGTCCTTCTAGACATATTTTTGCCTATTTTTAATGCCAAAATTTATGCAATATATAAGTGTGCTATTAAATAAGAGTATTTTTACCCATTTTAAAAAATGTATACATACAAATTATGTGACTTTTAGCATCGAAAATAAGTAAAAATATGATTAGAAGGACTTATTTATCCAATCAATATTAATTTGGGGACTAAAAAAGTTAAAGAAAAAATATAGGGACTAATTTTTCCAAACAAAAATAAAATGGGGACTAAAATGTCCAATTTTCCAAATATTTATTTTAATTTGTTTCCAATAAAATATGGTTTAATTGAGTGATGACTTATTTATGTTAAAAATTGAGTTTAGGTATATATTTCAATTTCAAGGGAAAGAGAAGAAGGGGAATTAAAGTTTCTGAAGAAAAAATATCAAAGATGAAAAGGAAAATAGGTAAAGAAGACTCCTAATGCATGTATGAAAAAGAGTTGAATTTCAAAGAAAATAGATTATATTTCCCTTCGTTTATTGAATTGAAAAAAAAAAAAAAAAAAAAATGTTGACTAATCATTGACCATTATTAATTGGATGGAAAGACAATAAGTAAAAGAATGAGTCGAGAAATCTAAAAATTCAAAATATATATGTACAAATATATATTTAAGGACATAAATTTGGTGATGAAACCTACGAATTTGCCACACAAAATGTTAGATTTATAATCAAACAGTTTCTTAAGTGAGTTTCAAATTCTGAATTCCCTAAGCATTCCATTATATTGAAGTTATGGAAAATATTTACTAAATTAGTTCCTAAAGCAACAGCCAAGATTCCTTTGTTAAGGGTTAAAATCAAGTGAAGTCTATCATCACAATGAAAAAACTAAAGGGGTAACTAATTGCTTATAGAAGGGTAAATTAAACTTCTAGATCATGAAATATATACACTGGTAACAATGGGTGACAATATTTGATCCAACGTGAAAATTCAACACGAACAATACGATATTAACAAATTAGGGTTGAAAGTTCGTAGATTCGTGTTAGAGCAGGTTGAGACATTTATGTTTAAATTAGTTGAAGTTGTAAATGTGTTCCGTGTAACGTTATTATAATTCACAAACCCACAAATGTTAAATACTTTGTAGTTTTAGATATAAATATTATTTGACAAATTTGGTAAATAATTAATATTTAATTTATCTAATTTGAATAAATAATAGAATTTTAATTTTATTTATTATAGTTAAATAGATTTTTTTTTTTTTTTTTGAGAGGAAAATTGCATTCATTCATTCAATTGGAACCAATCCCTATGTATCATATGAAAAATGGAAGAGTGAGAAGTAGTATCCCAGCATACCATTTGAGAGAGACCTACACCAATCTTCGATAGTGTATGAGCAACCTAGTTGGCAGCCCTAGACTGGAAAGAAAACGAACATCCCTTAAGGTTGATGAGTTCTACTAAACTGTCCAAAATAGAAAAATTGGTTTCTAGTTTATTCAAGTCGTGAACCATGAATTGGCAGTCTATTTCAATGGTATGGATATCTAAGTGATGGATGGTGGCTCTCTCAAAACTCATCCAAGCTCCCATTAATTCAACATGTTCCACCTACAAAATATGGTGCAAAGGTCCGGCTCCGGATAACAGCATGTTGTCCTTGTAGTCCCGAACAACAAAGCCAAAGCCAGCACCCATGCTAGTGAAGGCTACATCAACATTCATTTTGAGCTAGCCCTCCACTGGTGGCTCCCAAAGTTTCGGAGAAATAGGAGTGTGCAAGGAAGCTGTGGTTGTAGTACTATTCATTGTCCAGAAATTGTGAAGAAAATTCTGGCTAGCCTTAACCACTACCTGAGGAGCTTCAAAGAAGTTCCTAAAAACAAGGGCATTCCGAGCATTCTAGACATTCCAAAGGGTGACAGCCAAAATCTCCAAACAGTGCTCATCTTGATTGCGGGCAGCCTGAAGATTGTGGAAAAACTCCAGCCAAGAACATGCACTACTGATCCACCATGAGGGCTGAACTTACAAAAAATGCCAAACTTCGCAGACAAAGCCACAGTCAAGAGTATCATCCTCCAAATGGACCTTACAAAATGGGAAATGCCGGGGGTTATCAATGCCACGCCGCTGCAACTGATGCCTGGTGGCAATGGTGCCAGTGCACAACCGCCAAATAAAATGCCGGATGATGGGGGGAACACTGAGGCTCCAGACAAGGCTCCACATGTGATGATATGTCGATGAAGTGGTTGCTCGGTGAGTGTGAAACTTGAGCTGCCATGCCAGTTTATATGCTGAAGAAGCAGTAAACTGCCCGAAGGGGGTGAAATGCCAAATACGCCTATCGATTCCCCCTTGGGGGCAGAGAGGTTTTTGTTTGATAAGTTCTTGATCACAAGCACAAAAAAGAACATTCAGCAGCTATGAATTCTAGGCACCCTGAGTGATTAAATCTGCCACAAATAACCTGTCATGCAATAAACATGGGTAAGAAATAGGTCAAAAAGAACAAGGTTCTGGTAGCCAAGTGGTGTGTCTAAACACCATATTTAGTCACATTGAGTGTTCTATTAGAAGATATTATTTCCTTTAAGGCTAGAAAGGTAAAAAGCCTTTTCATCTTAAATATCTTCTTTAAAGAACACGTTCAAGGGTC